>JBCAUA010311437.1:0-19327 GCA_038406235.1 Peronia verruculata | reverse complement strand
GTGTGTGTGTGTGTGTGTGTGTGTGTGTGTGTGTGTGTGTGTGTGTGTGTGTGTGTGTGTGTGTGTGTGTTTTCTGGCCAGTTCACATTTGCTAAGTTGTCTATCCTAAGCAGCTCATATTGATGAATAGTTAGTTGAAACTTCAAAATCCTAAGGTTTTCTTGCCTATGGTAGAACAATCATCGTACTGTGCTGAAAAAAATAAAATCATCAGCCACTTAAACAGAACTAACTGCTAATTAATTCAAAGCAGTAACAAAACAGGTAGTAATCTCGTGGATTTGGCCTCAGATTTACTGTAAGGATGAGCTTTTCTTCAGATTCTTGAGTGAGTTGGCGCCTGGCCACGAACAGCTTAAAAAGCAAATGCACTGCTCTTATGGTCAGTATATCTATCGCCGACAAGGGACGAGAAGCGATTCCGGTCTGCTCCCAGAGACATCAAGGAAGGGCTTCTTGCATCATTGTAATATCCGTGGCTGTTATTTTACTGACCAGACAGCTGTGATGGACTGTGTGTGTCTAGTTTGTCTTAACGATCTTTCTACCCGCCTGTCTATATAATATATACAGTATATACAGTATTATGAATACAGTTCGTCTGTTTGTCTGCTTGTCTTAACAATCTTTATATCTACCTACACATTTTGAGTTTTATCTGTATGTCTGCATGTCTCTCTATCTTTTCGTCAATCATACCTAGCCATCTATTTATCCTCTCATTCATCCACCATTTCATTCTTCTATCTGTCCGCCTATCTATCTGCAATTTACACAGTCCTTCCTATCCATCCTGTAAGCATGTTCCGCACTTGCCCTTGATAAATACTGAGCATCCGCAAGTTTGTATGCAGCAGTCCACTTTAAAAGTCCACTCTTCAGTCACATTATACTAAGCACTTGGCACCCAGACATCCTTATTGTCCTGCAACACAATCGCCTTCTGTGTGACAAGAGTGCATCCTTCGTCTACATTAAAGATATTATCAGCACACCAAGCTCTCAGATCTGGTCAATGTAACTTTTGTCCATCAAAATATACAGTCTCTTCATAGACACAGTTGTTTGCAGAGCCAACAAAGTGTTCTGATCATAAAGAAACATTACCGGAGGTATCAAAATGAATGCTGAGATATGTATCGAAAACCAGTTTCTAACGAACGAGTATGTCTAAAAAAAAATCGAATAGAATGAAACGAATCAATCAGCCAACCAAAACAAGCCGTAATTGAAAACGTAGAAAACGAAATTTTGGCAGGGAGTGAGCGGATGAGCGATAACAGTCCAGGAAACTCAAAACCACGTCTAATGTAGAACAAAAGTGTTGCCGGTCGAATTTCCGAGAGTTTTATGAGTGCACCTCTTAACACAGCCAGCATAAGTGCAAAGTGCTCACTATGTTTCTGTGTCAGGTTCGGTGTAACAATAACGTAAGCACTTTCATAATGAGAGCATGATGAGAAATTTTGTATTGCAGTATACCATAATAATTAATCGAATGACGCACAGATTCACTCTATTTAAATGAAATAAAGCAGAAAAGAAAGGAGTGAAAGAAGGGGTCTCGAATGGTTGGGAATCAAACAAAAGATAAATCAACTGAAAAGCCGACAGAGCATTTACTATCATCTGGCTAAATAAAGGGCTCCTAAGTTCTCCTACGAACTTAATTCTCATTTGATGCTTGGTATATGGTGATCTAACACTCATATTATGTTATTCACTCCAAGCTCTTATGACGGGCTTAAGGAGTGGCGTGTAAGCACAGGGTTCTTAACAAGAGAGATAGACGATACATCGTTTTCTCATCTCCAGTAAGACGGGCACCATCACGGGTGTGTATCAATGACATTTTAAGAGTCTTTTTAACTACAATACCTTTATTGTGACGGATTGGTTGTAGAATTAGCGGCTCATAAAAAAAAAACAAAAAACATGCGATTCACATGAGGAAACATATAGCACACACGTTTACACGCTGTAGGTCGATCACTGAGACACGGCAAAATTAATATCTACAATAGCACTACGGTTTGAGTTAGTGTCGTACGCTGAATAGGTTCAAAGAACGTAATCATTAAAAGATGGAAGGATTATCAATCTAGGGGTGTTTTACGCACGCCTTCTAAATTTAAGGATAATATTTACTTATTTTTTTCCTGCCAGGGCCTTGACATAATAGAGCTGAAAATATTTGGACTTATCTGAACCGAAAGCATGAATGATGATGAACTTTCACACAGTATTGACAGCTGTACTTGGAGAACTTTGTCTGGGAAATCAAATAAAGAGGCTGGCGTTCCATCAAGGGAACACACTGCTCGTGAACTAACAGCCAGTCGTTCGATGACAGGATTACATGCCTGGTCAAGTAACAAACACATAAGGTTTGAACATTACGAGCACTCGCCATTCTTAACACATAAAGGCACTCACTTGAAATCCTTTTCGTGATGGGTTAGATCCACATATCCCAGAGTTTTCGACGCCGGACTTTCACCCGACACACCCTGCTTCTTTAACGGGCCTTTGTTAACCGAGGGTTCGGCCTGGTTTTCGTCTATAGTGGACAGAAGATCTGGTTTGCTCTCCTGAGCTTTGAGAGTGTCCACTTTGAGTTGGAGCACAGACTTGAGTTTGTGAACTTCTTCCTTCAGCCGGCTAATCTCGTTGTCCTTCTCCTTGATCAGTTCTTCTTTCTGACGCACCTGGGAGTCGTACTGCTCAATGATCTTGTCCCGCCGCTTGATTTCATGCCGTAACTCTGGTACTAGAGCCTTGACTTTATGTACGTCCATAGACTCTCCATCGATGGTGAAATGTGCGTTTGAACTTGCCCCGTTCCCCATCTTGGTGGATCTGGGGCTGGCAGGGGCCACTGTTCCTCCACCTCCAGAAGAGGGATTCAAACTCCTGTGCCCTGGACTCGCAGTCTTGGCGTCCCCTAAATAGGTATGTAAATAAGTTTGGTGATGTGCAGTGTCTATGGAGGCTCTGGACGAGTCTGTATTTACTCCACGACTACCCCCGCCTCCACCAGCACCTCCTCGTCCGCCACTGCTGTAAGCCACATTGTCGCCTTTATTTCCACTAGAAGCCCCCGCGGCGACACTGCCCGCGTACACTTTCGCACTAGTCGAATTCGGGGAATTTTTACTGGGTGGCGGCATTTTTGTTCTAGGGTCCGTGACGTCAGAGGCGGCCTGCGTGTCTTGATTGGACGATCCCGCCGCGCGCGGGCAAACTCCGTTTCACTCAGTACCGTGACTCTCGTGCAAGCACGTGCCCAAGCCGTCTGTGTTACCAAGCAACTGTTTCCATGATCATTTTTCACGTGGGCAGCCGCTAGGCAAAGTTGTCGTTAAGCCGCTATCGGTGCGTTTCTAGTTGAGTCCCGGTAGAAGTTGCCTCAAGTGGTAATCTGAAAATGAAGGAGAAAGAACCATGTATTATTACACCGTGGGGACAATCGATTGGAGACTAATGCTGTTGGTGTTTGTAACAACCAGATAACATGTCCCAGGTCTGTATTTGCAAGGCCTGCTGGATGGAGAGAGAATGAGGCTTAATTACTGTCATGGCTGAGTTCATGTACATTTACACCATGACAGTCTGGTCGTAGTTATAATGTTGTACACGGGTATTCTTACAAATTAATGACTTTTTTGTTATTTATTTGACACTTGTTACTCAGTCTATCTTCAATGTGAATGGCGGGTATTTATGGAATATTTCTATGGGACATGGGGTTTCATTCATAAATAATGCCATAAAAGTATATTTATATAGGTATGCCATATTTTTTATGGAACAAAGGGGCTTCAGTCATAAATAATATCATAAAAGTATATTCATATAGGTACATATTATTCTTTTAGTAGGTCCGACCAAAAATAGTTTGCCAAGTACAGTGAGACAGAAAGACGAGAAAAACTAATTTGATTATAGGACTGATGCGATACACAGCTCTTGTGAGGGTCTCAGAAACCTAACATCAGCAATGCATCATATCAAACTTCACATAACTGGTTTTTCTTTCAAAAAGGCGTACGACCTGATTTGCAGGATAATAATAGTTAAGTCAGACAGGTTGATTTTGGGGACTTTCTATATTTCACAATATTCATTTTACCCTTGACAGCAATCTATAATACTTGTATAGTGAAACTGCCTGCATTTTTTCTTCGTCCCAATTTAATGTTAATTTTTTTTCTTTTACAATCGTCCTCTCCAGTCAGATCCGTTTGCCATTTCTGTTTCTTTCGGATTTTGCCATATCGAGATATCAGACATTTGGTGCTGGATTCCTTTGGTGTCTGTCTTATTTACACAATCAGCTCATTCTTGCACATCAACATAATTCTTGTGATCGGCTCATCGAGCCCGTAAAACCCTGTCCTTATCCTCCGGCACTTTAAAGGGAGTGGGAAAGGCGCAGGGGGGGGGGGGGTGACGGCGGCCCCACCGAGGAGGCTATGACTGTTCTTGAGAGAATGTCATCGCAACCTCTCCGTGAGAGAGGGTGATCGTAACCTATCCATATATCCTTTCTCATCCTGTCTCCCCTTTAAGAAACTCTAATTAATTACAATGTCTAATTTACTGCCATCTTAGTTCCTGCACAGTGATAGTGTCTTGATTATGGTGGAAAATGTCTTCGTGTGGGATTACGTAGTCAGTTCATGAGGTAGGGAATTGTAGCGAGTCATTGAAACATTTGATCTGTGGTCCCTCCAGTAACAATGTCAGAGACAAAAATAAATCATTGAGTTGACGTCCTCAAACAGGCAAAGAATGTAGATCAAATAACACTGGATAAGATAAGATGAAGTGGAATGGAATGAGATAGGATAAGATAATATGTCATTAATTAACGACATTTGTCGTGTATTAGTAAAATTAGTGTAAGAAGTTTGTAGCTCGAGTAAACAAAAGTTACACTTGTCAGAGTTTCAACTGGAAAATGATATCTCAAGACTCAAATCAATGAGGCTCTGGTAACAGTGTGTGGCAAAAAAATCATAACAGAATTCTAATCAACTCCCACCCACTTGCATTCGTTTCAGAAACGCATAAGGCACAAATTTACAAGTGGACATTGAGTTTATATGTATGGGTCCTCAACAGAGTAACCATCACCCAAATATTTAAACAACTCCTTAGCTAGCAAATACTCTTCATTCTGATAGGGTCACAACAGCACAATCAACCCATCCCCTCTCCCGTCAACCCATCCCCTCTCCCGACCTTTCGACTGAATAAGAGTGGGAAAATCCTCGAAATGACGTCTTTCTGCAGTGTTTTTATCCTTGCTCTTTTCATCATCCACTTAACCAAAGCAATTATTGAAGAATGTAAACGACACGTCATTATGACACTGGTCTCACTATCCACCAGAGGGCATGCCGTCATCTACAGTCATAGATATACTAGTATAATTGACCCACCGCGCATGGGGAACTTCCAGTCAATTTAACAGAGAGTCGGCGCTGCAGGTCAGGAAGACGACTGGGCATCGGATGCAAGAGCGTATAGCAAATAAATAAAGAAAGAACAATTAAATACATAAACAAACAAATAAATGAAGAAATCAATAAAAACACGGAGTATCGAGGAGATTTATGACAATCTCAAAAGAGCTGACTTTCTTTTATTTCTTCTTTACCTCATTTGTTATAAATTATTCATGTTTTCATTTCTTACGTCCTTGCCTTCTTTCTTCCGACTAACTCACTGATAAGCATCGGGCCTAATGTGTGGTAAATTTCAGACCTTCCGCTTTAGATTCCTTTTGGTGTCAACTGTTAGTGTTACCACCTATTCATTTATGTATTTATTTTTCTGTAATTTAATCAAAAACAATACTTTATTATTCGGAAAGCATTTAGATTGCTCTAAATGTTTTATGTCTGTCACTCATAACAAAGAGTTTGAGTCCTTAACTTTTTACCCAACCCACGTTTTTGGTGAGTTTTTGCTATAATAACATGCGCGTTTTTCCAAAGCCCGGTTGGCTCTCATAATTCAGCCGCGTGAGGATCGTTCTACAAGTTCCAATACCGAAACGTACGGTGGTCTAGTTATACTACTATGTCTATGTCTCCAGTAAACCAAAAGCAGATCTGGTGTAACCGCTTTGAGGCCATTGTTATCATCGAACCCTATGAACTGTCAAAGAAGTTCTTTTCATCACTGAAATAAAGCTACAGATATCAACAAAATTATGTTGATCTCATTAGTTCTTGACCAACTGACACAGTTAGATCAAAGTTTTCCTCACCTCAAGGAATTGTTCATTATCGTATAACCTTTTAGAGAAAATCTAATTGGTAAGTAAACATTTATAGGCAAACCCATTATCTGGTTAAAGTCACAGCATTTGCTCTAAGTTCAGTTCGAATCTGTTTAGAGAGAAGCCATAGCAAAGTTTCTGGTGTTCCAGTTCTGCCCTTCTAAAGTGAGACCTCTCTTTTTTTTTTTTCTTTTTTCTGACCTCTTTAAACTACTACGATTTCTATTTTCTGGTGCAATACCTAATGTCTTGTATGTAATAGCACGTGTCATTGACTAAATGTGGGTTAATACGATATGAGAATTAATGTTCCTTAACACATATTTCGTTTATCACAGGCTTTGGAATTTAACTTTAGCTTTGCATTTGGGAAATAACTTTAGCTTTGGAATTTAACTAGATTTTTTCTTCTTTTCGAGTTCAGATTTTTTTTTTTTTTTTTTGAAATGCTTATTTTTCTGTCATTATGTAGTTCAATTATATCGTTATTTCAATCATCGAATTAACCTATAAATGTGATAATGGTATTAGAGTGATTATCTTTCTAAATAAGGAAGGAGCAGTATGTTGACCCATGAAAATGGGAATAGAAAAATCATGTGCAGTTTTTCAAGACTACATGACTTGTATGCCCCAAAAAGAGATGATCTGAAATAGTATGTAGATCTACGTTATGAAAACCTGACTGAACAATACAAAGAGAACTATACAGAATGCAGTGGTTGAGCTAGTGTCACTGACAGATTGTTACAAACAGAGCTAGTGTTACTGACAGATTGTTACAAACAGCAGCTGTCTCTGAGTGTTACTCCATTTGGCTTCTTGTGCGGTGGAGAAACCTATAGCTGTAGTTTTGTGTAATGCATGAATTCTTCTGACCTACATTGAACTGTCTGTGCTTGTCTATCTGTCTGTCTGTCCGATTAAGGCCGTGGCCACAGTGCATCTGTGTCTGTGTTTCACTCTCGCATTGCAGCCGCATATAGTCATAGACCGAACTCATTTCATTGCCGCAGGCTGCAGTGCGTCTGGGTCTGATCTCGTGGCCAGCTGGCATGTCAGCTCGCGTTTTCTGTTATACCCGCCTGCGATATTCTGCTTCTTGCAAGCTCGCAGCGTGACTATATGTGACTGCAGTGCGAGAGTTAGACACAGACACAGAGATGCACTGCGGCCACGGCGTAACTGTCCGCTTGTCTGATATCTGTCCCATGTCTGTCTGTCTGTCTGTCTGTCTGTCTGTCTGTCAATATATCTACTGGGCGGTGCCAATTGACCATGTTTTTGTAGGTCTATATTTCAGCTTCACACATAACCTATTGGAAAGCTTTTGTTCTCAGATGGGGGCGACACTAGTGATGTGAAAAATTACAAAAATCTTATCCGAAAGATTCCATTTCGGAAATTGTATTCACTTGCTCTAACTGTAAATATTCTTAGTTCAAAAAGAGCTACGTTAAAAAAAAAAAAAAAGAAAAAATTGTGACAGCGAGTCATAAACGAAAAACATCAATGCTTACAAGGTTTTACTAATCAATCAGATAATAAAATATTGATAGAGAGTGATTTTGGTATAATCATTTTCGACTAAATAGTTTTCATCAGAAGATTTGAGATTTCAGATAAGTTTGTTTCAGATTCAAGACAGTTTGCACGTACATGTACTATTTCATTCCAATATTTTTATCAAAGAAATTATAACATTTGACGTCTATACAATGGCCATCCAACCCCAATCTGAGGGATTTGCTAAGAATCCAAAAGCCCACGACCTCCAAGCCTCTCTACCATTCTAAAAATAATTGATGATCTTGTTTTTCGACCACCCAAGTCACCGACCCGCTCTATATCTCTAGATCTAGATAACTGGACAGCTTAAGAATGACATTTTCTATTTTAGAACAACACAGGGTGATGTGATGCCCACATTTTCCCCATTAGTCAGACTTGATATTTGGGACATAAGTTACATAATAATATTTCAAGTCTGACTCACTTAGTTCCAGTATTTATACCATCAACGACACCAGCAACTCTTCATTCCTGTGAGAATATCATACTAGAATTAAAATGTTGAAATCAGGGTAGAATTCTTTGAATTCTCCCATTTCTCTGTACAAGCACGTATTTACGAGAGGAAGTTGTATTTGATCTATTTGTTTCTGATACATACACCTAAACGGAGTGAACTAGTCTAAAAAAAAAGTTGATGTCAATATTAAAGGTTCTGTTTGTTAGTCTTCCTTGGTATGCATTTTTATTTATTTATTTATTTTTTGTTTGTTTGTTTGTTAGTCAACTCCGGCGATGGAGTGTACCTTTAAATACATACTTATCAACCATTGTCGGATTACGACAGCTATTCATGTCATTCATCACATGTGCACAACGTTCCTGGAAGACTTAAAGGTTTCTGTGAATGGTGCCAGCTGTGTGTCATAGTTCTCGATAATCAAATGCAAGTAATGTTCCAGCTATTGCTAGTTCCATGTTTTAATAATTATGAAAGCTTGGGCAGCGAGACAAGGTCTCATCTACAGTGTTTACATTGGTTTTCTGTTATTTACAGTTGAGCAGTGAGGCCCAAAAGGGTTTCTTTTTTGTTTAAGCAAATAACTGGCTACAGTCAGAGGTGCATCAAACATGCGTCGATGAATGTCAGCATTGTAGTATTCTCTTTGTTTATTTCACACTACTATAGATATTGTAGATGTTGGAATTCTCGTATATGACTTGCATCTTCACCCCGCCGTTTGTAACGCTAGTAGGCCTAAGGCAATCTGTCTAGAGTAAAACGCTGGTAACATCTGCGATTTTTAAATTCTAATGCCAATGAAGAGACACACTATCAATAACCGGGTGAGAGCACAAATTGAACTACGCAAAACTTCTTCCGCAAATTTTCATACAGTCGAAACTCTGTTAATTACTCCTACATCATAAAAAGAAAAGAGGATTATTTGAGAAATTTTGTCCCTGCTTTATTGGGTGAATTTTCGGATCAACTTAACTAAGCTCATTTATGCTAACAATTATGTAAGAGCATGGTTTCTATTATCCTAAACATGATTATAATGGCCAGTGCTGACCCGCGTTCCTAAGCAATAACTAGCCGTGGTTTCTAAACAAGCTCCCCTAGCCATTCTGCAGGATTTCTGTAAATTAACGCATAATTAGATTATCAGTTAACGCGATGTTCACCGGTTCTTGCAAATCCGGTTAGAAGGAATTTGATGGTAAACTTCCTACACTGAACCATATATTATAATAACTTGGCCTGTAACTGTGGTTACTGTGGGTATGGATGGTATTTCATGCATGTTCTACATTAGAAGATGCTGGGTAATGCGTACGTAAAGGAGGGGGAAGGGTGGTGGTGGTAATGAAACTGGTGGTAATGTAAATGAGTTGGGAGAAATGCCTCCAAGAAAGGTTCAGGACTTCTTTCAGTATAAGAATATGCTAACAGCATTGTTGTTTGTACTTGTTTTTTTTTTTAGACACACAAAATATGACGTAACAACTGGGTTTTTTGTTTGTTTGTTTGTTCCTAATTGTTTAGACAGCGGCTTCTCGGTAATTTCCTCCGTAAATTCGTAATTTGTCGAATTTTTACTGTCGGAGGATCTACAGGACATGGTAGTGGTTTCTCTTTATTAGGGAGGGCTACAAATAGGCAGGAGACCGTCTTGTCATTGAAAAACGTTCGAGTCCCAAGGGAGAAAGCGAACTTGCGACATTTTCATCGAATATTATACACCAAAGCCTTCGACCACGGCGAACCGGTTATTCTTATTCTTATTATTATTATTTGTCCTTTTCAACTTGCCTTAGATTGCAATTCTTTAATCGGGAAGTCAATTTGGAGTATTTTTGTGCCCTGAATTTTCCTTTGTATTTGTCTCAATTTTGGGATTTTCTATTTTCTTTAACTGCGTGGCTCAGTAGCCTCATGATCCAGTTTTTCAGTTCAGCCCCCACACCTGACTAAGAAGAGATAAGTGAGAGATTCAAGGGGCAAGTTAGACCGACTCTCGGGGTGGTCTGAATGTCAGTAAGTTCCAACGGCCGCAGTCAGGTGGGCAATACATCACACTAATTATTTTTATTTTTCACAATGATTACTGGAATCCAAGGCCGACCCGAAAAGAAAATTTTTGATACACGATTAGTCTATTCACGATTATAGCTGTGTTTTTGCGTGCTACACTTATCCAGAATTATTCTAGAAAAAGAACATTAACGTTGCATTATTGGTAAATCTCTTCCATGCCAGACCGGTCTCTAAGCCAAGCCCGAGCTTTCCTGTCTTCCGATTGATGGGGACTGGGGTGAGCTTTTTACCCACAATCAAGCCAGCCCACCAGAACTCACACAGCATGAAGACCAGAGCTCAGCCCAGTGAAGTACCAGCCGCTGTGTTTGTCTTTTGTCCAGCCCGGGGCTCGTTAGGCCCAGAAGATCATGAAATATAGAAAAATCAATAATAATGATTCAAACTCTACATGTGAGACTGCACACCTCGCAGCATTTACTTCGCAGCGATATAAATCACGCTCCTTATTGGATTGCTCAATCTTGCCATCTACAATTCTCAGAAGGTAACCAGTATTCTTGACACTATCGATAGTTTCACTGTTAAGTATGTTTTATTATTGCTGTTTTCCATTCTTATTGTGTTGTGTTGGTTAAAAAGAGACAAAGAGTAGGAGAGACAAAGAAGCGAGAAGGAGAGAAAAAGTGGGCGGGCATTCATGTTCAAACTGTGAAATTTTCCTGTGAAATTTCCAAGACAGATTATCTCTCGTGGATAAGTAAGGTCATACTTTTTTTTCTATCTTATAACATCTTGTCACACTTTATTTTATCTCATCATGCATTATCGATCTTATCCTTTTCTATATTAAAGAGACTATATCTGTTTATCACTTTTTACAAGGATGATCTGAGCAAGAGGGTGAGAGAGAGAGAGAGAGAGTGTGTGAGAGAGAGAGAGAGAGAGTGTGAGAGAGAGAGAGAGTGTGAAAGGGAGGAGTTAGAGAAATACAAAAGAGCACAAAAGTAAAGAAATACCGGGGGAGGGGGAGGAACGGAATTGGCTTCCCATTTTAGGATTACCAAAGGAAAGAAACAAATCCTTTTCAGGGGTACTGAGGGCGGGAGGGAGGGGGGGGGGAGGAGGAATGGGAGGGGGAACATACTGGCTTCCCGTTTTCAGGCACATACTACACTGCAAATATCAATATCGTCAGCAGCTGAACACTGGTGAAGCGGATGTTGCGCGGATGTCGTTCGGATGTTGCCACAATATTACAGACAGAACATCAGCTCTATTTATGGTAGCTCCGGTCCCAGACAGATATCAATATTAAACAAAGGCAGATCGGTCATCCCAAGGCTAGATAAATGTGTGAACAGTTACTGACTAAAGCGGGCTTGAATTTTGTGAAGGTGTTAACCGCTGCTGAGGACGTAGTTTGGTTCTATAATACACCTCAGTTCAAGCAGTATTTGAACTACGTTCTAGTTTTAGGACAGTTCGAATGACAGGAAAATAGTTGATCTGTTTAAGTAAAATGAACGCAAAAGACAGTAATTCCAAAGGATAGCCATTGGCACTATAGTCGTTTAAAACGAGTCTTATGAACACTAGGTTAAAATTTTGGTGTTTGAGACGTAACATATTAATAGGCATGAAATAACCTACACTACTTACATGACTATAAAAGAGCAAACGCAAATTCTAATGATGTGGGAATCAATACGATAATGTCATCATCACCAACTTTAAAATCCATCTGGTTCCGAGTCAGGAAATGCGTGTAAATTGTTTTTCCTAAAGACAAAGTGTCGAAAACAGTCAAGATTCAAACCCGGAACTTTAGATCCCGAGTCCGACGGCTCAATCACTGGGTCACTACATTAGGCTATTATTTACACCACCGATACATTATTTGCTTATCCTATGGCATGTGTTAGGAAGCTGAACCAGATGGAACCATTCTCATATCGTGTAGGCGGCTCTTGGGTAGATTTAAATGCAGACAGCCAAGGTTTAGGGTAGCTCATCGCATGTCTAAAGAAAGACAATTTGGCACAAGTCAGAACGAGAACAGCACTACGCCGTCTCCATGACGATGAGCTCTAACATTGAATGGAGGGTAGCGTCTGTCAGTAGCTACTGATCAGGGATCTGTGGATCTGTTCCCTGAAATAAATGTGGTAGTCATGGCTCTGAAGCAGCCCCTGTTGTGGTTTCACTGTGTTGATCTCTGCCAGAGTGTCAGAGTGACCTTTCCATGGCACAGATCAAAAGTAATGTGGAAGACAGGCTACTGAATATGCGACAAGATCTCCCCTCAGGGAAGACAGAGGCCAGAGCTGTTTAACACAGACACAGACGGAGTACTGTTAAATCATTTATCACAACCAAAGTATTCGACTTAACCCAAAGGTGAATAATAGCCAGCATAGAACAGAAAAAAAAAACCTTTTGCTTTTTGCATTTCAAACTTGCTCAATGGAAAATTTCCAAACATACATACAACCAAACGGACCGACAGACAGACATAAAATAGACGGACAGACAGACAAGGTAAAAGACAGATGAATAGATAGACAGACAAACAAAGACCGGATAGAAGGCGTCAGCTCAGTGTGTATGAATCCAGATTTTGATTGAAAACTGCCTACAGCTCACAGGCAGCAGTTCCTCACGAACCTTTATGGCCAAACAACAGAGTTAATGGCATAATAGTCCAGAACACTGAACAGGCAGAGAGATTGTGACACCAGGCTGAAAATTACTAAATTGCTCTCTTGTCTCTGATCCACTTACACACTCCACTATTATTGATCCAGGTCTCCTCAGAGCTCGAGTGTTCGTGGAAAAAAAATATTTGTCAAAAAAATCTTGATAAATTTATGAAAGACAAATGAGTGATCATTCCTTGTAACAATAATGTAATTATGTGGTGGGTATCTCTTCCTTGTTGAGCCAGATTTTTACAAGTACAACAATCCCTCATTTATCCGTCGTCGAATTATTCGTCGTGCGACGTTATTCGGCGTCACCAATCCTTTCGGAGCGTGATGCATTATTCGTCTTTGTCCAAGAACTACTCCTCCCACGCACCGCTCACATACCATCCACACACAACCTAACCGAAGCCGAACAAAACTCAGTTTACTGTGTTGTAGAACTGTAATAGTGTTTATTTTACTATTACTATTATTAATATTATTACTGCAGTATTTAGTGTTATTATTATTGTATGTAATATTATTGTAATAGGGTAATCTATGTACAATGGAGGAAGGGAGTTGCATTATCCGTCTTTCGATGTTATCCGTCAAGGTCTTGACTGCTGTGCACCGGATAAATGAGGGATTACTGTACAGTTGTACCAATTCGGAAAAAGTACCTAATTTCAGGCTACAGTATCGCCTCCTCTCGCTTTAACCAACTTAACTTGAAAAAAAAAAAAAAAAAACACGCATAAAAAGTACATGTTTATATTATATATCTGAGATAATCTTCTGTATGCCGAAACCGAGGATTATATTCCCACCAACCCCAGGTGTCGAAAACTTGTTCTTATTCTCACAAACTTGTGTGTAGTCATCTAAGCCTTTCAGTTATGTGAATGTAACGACTACCTCTCGAAACTTATGTTGGTCTCATTCAGTGATGTATGTATAGATACGACTCTTTGGGACACAAGTGATATCTTTAACTACCATTACTAAAAATAAATAAATAAATAAAAAAATAAAAATTTTAAAAAAAATCAGTAAATTATTTTTTAGTAAATTATATATATATATATAAAAAAAAAATATTTTTAACAGTAACAACAACCATCTCCAGTCTTTTACCACAAAGACCAGCACATTGTATGAAGTAATTTGGACTTGACACTCGGATGATGATCTGAAACAAATGTTAGTCACAACCACATGACACAAAAAATTGTCACAATAATACTGAAATACTTTACCCAAGGTTGATGATTAATGTGCAGGAAAATATACTGACGGACTTTGAAAACGCAACACTTGAAATTAAGGATTCTACTGACCGATTTTAAAAATGTAACACTTGATTTCAAGTGCTGCGTTTATAAAGTCCGTCAGTATAGTTTTCATTGTGTTGCTCACATGGCGCAATACAGTATTTGCTGTGTGTGTGTGTGTGTGTGTGTGTGTGTTTGTGTGTGTGTAAAAGCGTTTCAGAGTATTTCACTCTTTCATACTAACTTTTGAAAAATCAACTGTTTACATGGCGATCATCGACTGTTAATGACCAAGTCACCGACCCCGGATAGGTTGATAAACTAGGAAAAGCCACCCAGAAATTACCATCAAACTATCAAGCACTATGGGGTTATCTCTCTTTAAAATCAACCACCGAACAAACCACAACAGTATTATTAGGAAATTTCGTACTCGTTTTTTAATTATTACAAATTGCCCACCTATCTCAAGCTTAAGGGCGATGTTTTATACATTATTATAACATAATTTGAAATCAATTACAACATATCGTTTATTCATACAACCAACCATCTTAGTTTATATGAGTTACGTAGTTTAAGCTTATTGTTTGTCTGCTAAGAAACTAAACTAAGGGAAGCTACCCCGGTAATAACGTAACCAGGGAGTTATAAAACGTATTCTCTCCCCTTGAAAAACAAATATGTTAAAAAAACAATTAAACAAAGGAACAAATGAACAAATTCAAAGCAGAGGTGAAATTAAAGATGAAAGGAAAGCCAGAGAAATCGAATCAAACGCTACAATTCTGGTCTCAATTTTAGATGGTTTGACAAAACACACACACGTACGCACATGCATATGCACACACGCACACACATACACACACACATAGAAAGCTACTAGCTGAATGATTAGAACCATAACTGTATTATCTGTTCCTATTCTACGTCTGTCGACATCGCTGGAGCTTCAAAATTTACCTGCGTCAGCGTCACTATGGGCACAATTATGTAATCTTGTTCAACACCGTGCAGCGCCGCTAATAATAAATTGTATTCAAGATATAGGAATACAAAGACAAGCCTTTTTGCGAGGGATTGCGGTCAAATAAATCCGTTTTTATTTATGCACACACACACACACACACACACACACACACACACACACACACACACACACACACACACTGCAACAAACAAAAACACAAAATGCAACAAACGAACACACAAAATGCATGTTAATATTTCGAATGGGAACACAAATACGAAGACATATTTTTTTTCAACATTTTGTCATGGAAACTACAACAGCAACCGATTAGAAAAAAAAAAAAAAAACTGGAAGAAATGTGACTAGTGAGCAAAGTAAAACGAGTGAATTTCTATCTCTCCCCCCCCCCCCCCCAAAAACGTCCACAATATCTACTGATGCACGATATAATTATATCATTTAGTAATAAGGAATTGTAAGAGACCCTGTCATTATCGACGCAAAGAGTATCCAAACGTTTTTAAGAGCAGTTTCAAGTAAGAATTCTTTTTCCTAAAGCTACTCTCTCATTTGAAACATAAGCAGTGTTTGCCAGTCTGTTATTGCACTGTGATATCATTCAGAGTCTTAAGTCTCTTGCTTCTTCCGACTCAGACAAGAGCGGAAATCCTAGCACGCTGTGCTCAAGTACATTGTGAAGAGACTGCTTGTTAAAAATAGCAACCACGTCGGTGTGTATATTAAGAAGTCCTTAACTTTAAAAGTGTCAACTAAGTTCTGGCCAACTCGCGGGTCCTCTCATCGGGGGATGGAAGGACACGAAGTTCGAAAGACCTGCCTTTTTTTTAGTGACTCAACGGTCCCTTGGCTTCCTCTGGGTGGGGAAACCCGACGTCTAGCCTTCTCAGATAAGGGCGAATATATTTCGGAGGCCCCCATGCGTACGTTGTCCACGTTAAAGAGCCCTTGGCATTTCAAAATCGATGAGAGAGTAGGCTGCGCGCCTCTGTCCGGGCAAATTTCGACATTCCAAATTTCTACCCACAAAAAAAAATTCTCAGTGAAAAAAAAAGGTAACCTCCTAAAAAACCGAGATAAAAATTCTTTTTTAGGATTGATAGGCTTAAGAAAAACAAAACAAACCAAAAGACAAAGGGTGTCCAGGTTTCCATAATAATATATGTTCTCTTTAACCCCCAGAGTGCTGTTCACTGATTCAAAGCTGGCAAATGAGACTCATCTAGCTGAGATGAGCTGATAAACAAGACCATAGCCAATCATAAAATATTCAAGCCTTGTATTTATCGACTAATCATAACGGTCGACCACATTTACTTCAAAAGTAATGTGTCAAATACAAAATCGCACAGGAGCTCAGGCATGAGGGTTATCGCAGGCCCGGGGACTCAGCCTCTAAGGGTTAAAAAAAAAGGTAAAAATTCTCGGGCTTTTAGACAATACAGAAGGAATACCTGATTTCTACACAAATTGCTCTTTATTATTGATTCGACACAGTGAAATCAGGCTCTCGTCAAATTTTGAGGATGTGGAGTTATTCTTATCACTGTAAAGGTTATTAATTTCCCTTTCTGCGTGTGAAAAAAAGTGTTGTTCTACCTTAAGTAGAACTCCAGATATTGGCAATTAAAGACGATGGGGATGACCTGTTGCTGCGGTTGAAAATGGCCGATCACTTCTGTAAATTCTTATTAATCTTTACTAGCTCAAGCTGCTAAATTACAATTTTTATGCTTTTACTCAATCTATTTCAGCAAATTTAACTCTGAAATGGATTTTTTATATATAGAGGTCTTCCGTGAAGAAAACAAATGCGTTACAAATTCATTCACTGTTGAAAACACACGTGATTTCTCCGGTAAATTCAGTTTGACGAGCGCCTGATTTCATCGTGTTGCGTCTCAAATAAATGAATAAATAAATAAATAGATAACGAAAGAAAGAAATGAACAAGAATTTTATTGAGTGTGTCACCAATTTAACACCTGTAGAACTATTCGCTGCATTGGTAGAGAATAAGACGGCAGAGGACTGGCTGAAAATGATGAAGGTACTTGTAGTAACAGCCTTTGCCAGACTTACAAGAAAAAGCTTCGTTTTTGTTGTTGTATTGTTTCTTTTCAGGAAGAGAAGGAAACTGATGTTAGCGACCCAGTGTCTTTCACACCTTCGCCGCTATTCCCTGAAGAATATATTCACAGATGTTAGCATTGTGTGTCTGAAATGAATCTAAGACAAAGGGTCAAATCCTTTAAATACTATCTTATTACGTGTATTATGGAAGATTCCCTTAGTTGTTGCTCTGACGTAAAATGAAACCGGCAGGATTCAAGGCAGTCAATTGACTTTTACATATTATGTTTGGTACCGTTGGACACTGGTTCAAACGTTCAAGTCAGCTGCATTTGTGAGTTAGGTTATTGATGAAATAAATACCTTTACTATACTCAATACTGATTGTGAAAGGGGTACACATACACACAGACCCAGCCCCTCTTTGTTGTTTTTTAACAGCTCCTAAAACTAAATGTTGACAATACATGGCCTTCGATGATCAAAGTTCGTGTCAATTGTTCCGTGATACTCATTGCTCCCATCCTGACAAGATCATCCGTCACAGGCTTCTTGAAATAGTTTACAGAGGATGTGATGATCCTCTTTATACATCTACTTAGTTACCGGCATTATGTTATGTCAACAAATGCAGAAATCCGGTTTGGAGCCGATGCATTCACTAATCATTACATGCCGTATGTACAGTTCACATCCCATTGAGACAAAACATAAAACTCAAGAAAATTAGAGGCCACGTCTCCTCCATCTTTCATCCATTCCTCCTCCAGCTTTTCGACCTTCCAAACTTTTATTCTATTTTTGGACATAATTAGAAAGCTCGTAAAGATGGTTATATGGTTGCGAAATGAATTTGTTTATTTATTTTTTGCTCGTTATCCCTTTTTCATATGAACTGACTTATGTACATCATGATAGGCTACACGGGGGCGTAGATCTATAGAATTTTATCTTCTTAAATATCGAAGTAGCCTGCAAAGTGGTCAGGGATACTGTGATATTTAAGTATTTAAGATTTTATGTCATTATGATTTTATGCCCACATTGCTTTTTTTGCACACGGTGGTGGTTTCTCGGAATCTGTGAAATGGTGTGTATTTTCGTCAACTAAAGTTTCTATTGTCCCCTTATCTGTAGTCAAAAATATAATTTAAAAGTATCTTTTTCGAACAACATAAATATGACTAATGATTCACTACAGTGGATGTTACATGATACTACCGTGGGTCGGGCTCTGATTATTACCAAGAGGTGAAGGAGTATCTCTATTTGAATGTGGATGCATGAAGATCTGTATTCATAAATCCAGTGGGTGTCAGCATGGGAATCGGCCACAGACATGAAACTTGTCCTTTTTAAAAAAACATACTGACAGAGAACAATTAGTAGGACAAATTATTTACAACATAAAAATGATAAACGCTTGTGTCACTTCCATCCTATCACAAAAGTATTCTATATACCTATCCCTCTATATTTTCTTTCTCTCTCTTTCTCACTCTCTCTCCCTCTGTATGTCTGTCTGTCTGTCTGTCTGTCTGTCTCTGTCTGTCTGTCTGTCTGTCTGTTTGTCTGTCTGTCTCTCTCTCTCTCGACGAAACCCTTGGATCTGACCAGAGGGTCGTTCGTTCTGTCTTGCATTTGAATTCTTATCCAAGTATCTATGGTAGAAAAGTATTCGGCTCTCACTGCTTTTAAATCTATCTTTTCAATTTTAGAGCATAAACAGTAGCTATCGTCAGAGAAACTCTAAAGCTCCATTTGCAGTTTCTTCGACACAAAATTATTAAGGATTAAAAATACTCTAAACCACGAAGCATAATACAATAAGAGTGGGCAAAGAAGGAGGGTGTGAGTAAAAAGGAAAAAGAGAGTACCGCTATTCTATCTATCTATCTATCTATCTATCTATCTATCTATCTATCTATCTATCTATCTATCTATCTATCTATCTAT
>JBCAUA010311326.1:0-19327 GCA_038406235.1 Peronia verruculata | reverse complement strand
TTTTATATCAATGCATACAAAACTACCGCTTCAAATACATAAATACGCTCCTCGGTCAAAAGAAAGATGAAATAAATGTTGACGAGTGAGGAAAAAATCAAACAAAAGATGTGAAGAACACAACACAAGCATACATTTGACAGTTTGTCTATCCACACATCTCTTAACTACCTACCTATCTAGCTCCAACCCCACACATACATATACACAGATACATACTACATACATACAAACATACATACGTACGTACAAATGTACATACATATGTACGTACATACATACATACATACATACATACATACATACATACATACATACATACATACATACGTGCATGCATGCATCCATCCATCCATCCATCCATCCATACATACATACACATGCATAATATACTAATATACACATAAACAACGTGCAATTGTTTACATTCATCCTTTAAATGCCATAACATTCTGATTGATGATGGTACAAAAGAACTGCTTTGGATATTTACTTCTTTGGAAATTCATAAGATGAAAACTACCCTCAGACATATACAGCATGTATTTTATATAAAGAAATCTGTACAACGAGATCATTGCTTTGTGCTCTTTTATATTGGATAATGACCATGAACCAAAAAACTCCACCCAAAATACTTTGAGGAAATTTTCACCATTTCATGAAATTTCACAATTTCATACCCAGTAGAGTGAGTGACTGCTTCTTACCTTGTATGTGTCTTAAACATCTCTCCCATAGAATCCATGGTTCACCCTTTACTGCCCTACCTTGACAGTTGGGTCGGCATGGTCAGCACGATTACAGCTTTATTGTGCTACACTTTGTAAGATATGTTTTCATATCAAGAAGAAGAGAGGAAAGAAAGCGGGACAGAAGACAGGAACAAGGAGAGGAGGAAGAGATGTCACCCCTGTAACATTGAGGATGACTTTCCATGGGAGACATCTCATCGATAGTGGGCTTCCACAGCCTGCAGGTGGGAGCAAACAAAGAACCTACTTATACACCCTGAGCCTTCATAGAAGGAGGGGACATGAGTACAATACATTTTTGTTACTCACCCAGCTAAAAGTGTCCTTGTCCTCCCGGCGTGCATTACGCATGTACATGACAAAGAGTTTGACAAATGCAGCCAAGCTTTGACACTGCTGCGGTGTCCTGTCAGTCAGTTTCGCTGTCAGGTCTGGCAGGATGAAGTTGACGACCGCTGTCCGCTCCACTAACAGCTGTGCCATATCCTGAAGTAATGGACAAAAACATTGTATTACACGTAAGAAATTAACTATTCATGTATGCTTAACCCTTTCAGTATGCATACCTTTATCAGACAAGATGTGTGAAGATTTGCAAGCGTCACCTTGTGTTTGATAAATCCTTAAGTTTTTCTGGAGTATCTATGTTGACAGATTAATTCTTCAAGATAGATCATTAGTGTTTCATTGTCCATATTTAGGAATAAGCCAGTGAATAATCCAATGGTTCTTTGTTCTTCGTATGGAAAGAGCTAAAAGTCTCTCTCTGAAAGTATAGATGGAAAGATGAATCCTAACAACAGAGCTATTCATGCACTACTTATCAAAACCCACAGAGGCCAATCACAAGATTTATCATAAAACTCTTCTGTCTCATCGGCAAACATAGCATCGACAACAGTTCTGTCACTTACCAGAGCCAGGTCATTCCAGGCTTGCTGCGAACCATCCAGTGCATGCTGGGACAGGAACAGGATGTAGGAGTTAACACGTGCTGGGTCTGTCTCAACTTGGCATGCCTGGGAAACCAGACAGAAATATAAAATTACGCCATAAGTAATCAGTCATATCCTTCTCATTCTTTTGCATTTCAGTGGACATTTGGAGAAAATTGAGAATGAAAAGAGAAAACTGAAAACTCCCACAATGACATAATATATCTACAGGAACATAAGTACATGTGTGAGGCTCTGAGAAAACGTTGGAAAGTGAAAATGTTTGAGTTTGAGATAGGTATGTATCACTAAGGCGTGAAAATATTGTCTCATAAGTTCTTCTGTATGCTTGTGATTTACAGATCGGTTGAGTCATTCTCGCTTCTGATGTAGAAATCAGCTGTAGTTAGTGATCACGTGTCGTTCAATTCTAATTTAGAGAACAAATGCACCATTTGCTAGCATCTTAGAGATTAGATATGTCATTTGCTTCTAATTTAAATTTAAAAATCAGTTGTATCATTCTCTTCTGACCAGTTCTTGATGATCTGTATGAGATGGCTCACCTTCCTGAGGGCCAAGTTCAGTGAATCTTTCACTTCTTCAAACAAGGGCAGAGCTGGTACATGATCCAGCAGCCAGTCAGACGAGTCAGGCAGCTTCATATCCACATCCATGGATTCATCAAGGACATCCACTTTAGTGGGTGGAGCAACCACTGCTGAGAGACCCTGAGGAATAATGGATAATCAAGCAATAAGTGCTGGAAAACAAAACCTCCCTCTCACGATCCACATCTATCACAAAAATGTGATATACAAATGAAAGGTTTCGGGACAAAATGAGACATATCCAAAACTGGCATGTAAAGAAAAATGACAATTTGTTAATAATTTATCATTAAGTAATAGAGTTTTCTGAAGACTTTCGGGAAGGATAAGTCGTATTTAGTGAAAAGGAAAGTCCTTACCATATAGCACTATCACTATTCCCAGTATTGAAGGATATTAATCAAAATTTTCAAAAATGACGTCTGTCGTGTTTTATCCCGAAACCCTTCAAATATTTTTAAAGCTTACCATTCCTGGGAGGGACGAAACGTGCCGTATTTTAAAAACTGAGGATGTAAAATGTACTGTTGTTCAATAAGCATCTGTCTAAGTAGCATTTTCCAGCTTTTCCCTCGAAATGGTTGTCAGTCATGTCTACAGATTTAAGTATGTGTTTAAGTTGTATTACAATTACATTATTATGTATGTGAGCATTTCTCAAATCATATCTGTATGCCATGCTATAATTACATTTAATATTGTTGCTTCTGTCTGTATAGAGGCATTTTCTGTGTGTATGGCTGTCAAACATTTTGGTTTGATACAGCGCTTCGAGCCCATTGGAAGTAAGGCGCTATATAAATGCCCATTATTATTATTTACTATAATTATTATTATTAATACACCAAGCCGAACATCTCTTAATCAGATATGAAAATAAGTAGTTGCCTGACAGTGAGAGCACACAAATTAAATCATCTGACTGGAGTCTGAATGCAACGTGACATATGTATCAATCAACTGACATATTATAATATACTAGAAGAGAACCCACGGCCTTCTTGGAAGAGTTTCTAAATATAGGTCAAACCTATACGGCAATGTGACTTACGGTGTATGGCAAGCGTGTGCACCGCAATGTTGGTATTCTGAATTCGTCATGCTATGAACGTACAATTCAGATTAAACACGCTTGCGAGTTTACTATTAAATTTTTTTGGTCTTTTTTAAATAATGTCAAGTGCAGGCTCTTTTTGGCTTTATGTATGTAGAAATACGGATCTTTATGCAACAATGTTGTGTGCCAAATTTCACACAGATACATTCAGTCGTTTTCGAATTCATAGATCTTTTGTGGGTTTTGTTGCAGATTTATAGGATAGACATGTTTTATTATAGTTACATAAGTGACTTTAACCCAGTACTGAAGGGAAAAAGAAAAAAAAAAAAAAAGAAAGAACAATGGAAACCTTTCACTGAGAATGAAAGAGTTGAGACCACACAAAAACTCCGAGCATTCTCTAATTTAAAATAATGCTTTGGTTCACCAAAATGAACTGAAAAAAAACAGATGTGCACATATAAAATAAAAAGAAAACACATACACATACATCCATACAAAATGTACCACCTCCCCTCCAGGAGATGAATTAAAACCAAAAACAAAAACTGAGAAAGAAGAAGAAAGAAAGAAAACAGAAAAAAAAAAAGAACACTTTTTAGAATGTACAACAAAGGTAGGGCAGACATGTCATCCCATCACTATTTGATGTTCTTACTTTGACAGCTTGCTGGCGTGTCGAGGCCTGGATGGAGGCCAGCCGCTGCAGGAAATAGTCCAACACTTCCTTCATGGTCTTGGAGTCAGTGGACGAGCCTTGAACCAGTTCTTGCAGTCTGGTCAGCAATTGCTGGTGTTTCTTGTTTTTCTGTGGGGGAAACATTGTACAGAGAACAGCTCAGTTTACGAACAAATCAGTCTGGTCAGCAAATGCTGGGATGTCTTGTTTCTCTGTGGGGAACACATCTGTCACGAGTTCTTAGTGTTGAGTAGATGTAGTCGTGACTTTATATGTGGCAATCAGGCGGTGGATGTGGACGAGACTCACACAATAGTGGAGAAATGAAAACAAGAGTCCACCAAGTCGAATAATAACACAGAATTTAATCCAGGTGATCGGCTGTATTACAGAGTATATACAATAAAGTACAGGCGCAGAACACGCATAGGCAGCTACTATCTAACACTAGTACACTCGTACTCTAGACACCTCTCCCCTCTCGCTGACTAGGCTGTTTATTTATACACACATCAGCCATCGAGAAGCTTCTTTCTAGTGCTATCTCGGCACGACTGGTGTGTCACGTGCTATAGCACACATGCATGCGAGGTCTCGCCGGGAACTGCCCAGACCCTACGAATTACACACTGGAATGCACTCGATCTCTCTTGACCCCACGCTACAAATAGCTACATGAATATGCATTATGACCTCTCGTGTGCACACTGCACAACATGATTCCTTACAACACCCACAAATACAACGTAATATATATATTCAACAAAAATGTTGTTGCACCTTACTGTCTAGTCAGCAACTGCTGGTATTTCTTGTTTTTCTGCAGAGAAACATTGTACAAAGAACCGTCTGGCTGCAAGCGGCTCATTTTATGAACAAATCAGCTTGCGAACAAGAGCTGTGAACAAATTTTACCTTGACTTACGAACAATAATTAAGGTTACGAACAGGCCCACTGCCTGCAATCCTGTGGAACATGTGCTCAGATGCCCCTTGTCAAGTACACACTGCGTCACCATGGTGTGCTATTTAAAGTTGCCCTGTGTTTAAATGGAAGGGATTCCCTCCGAAGCACTAATCCCCTTATCTCCTCATTCACCAATCACTATATGAGTAAACAATGAAGGTACAGCGACATATTTATTGAATTTAATGTTACAATGTATTTATCTCTAATTAAAAAAGACATGTAGACCTATTCATTAAATTTAATTGTATATTCTTCATTAAAAAAAACATTTAAAATATAAAAATACTACACGTTTTTCTGAGGCTTGACGCAAATAAATATATTTATTCTCATTTTAATGTCTCAGTTTAAAAACAATTCCATTATGAACAGAATCCTCGAACACAATAAGTTCATAACCTGAGGGTCGACTGTGCATTTAGTTCGTCATAGCCACCCATGGGAATAAAATGCATAGCAAGTCGATAAAGTATCTTGACTTACTCAATTTAAAATATTTGATTTCACACTTTTTAATGCAAGAAACTTCAAGAGCTTGGTTTCCTTTGGTTCTTTTAAGTCAAATCATTGAAATGCATTTCCTTTTGTTTCTTATGTAAAAGATATGTAACATATGTGCCTCTCTTATGATAGGTGAATTTTATAAGGGTTTTGAGAAATCAGATTTATTACTGATATTATAAATTTATTTCTGTGAATAGATCTGCTCCGACCAAGCGAACGGCTGGAAATCCCTGTCTAATTTTAATAAGGGAGTATACACACTCTAAACTGTTTCACTTTCATTGAGACAGAAAAACATAAGAAATGCACAGGACCAGTGACAAATGTTCTTCGATCCTGTGGTGGAGGGGTAACAAACATCAGTGGGTGTTCTATTTTTAGCAGGGGTACAAACACTCGGCCAGGGATTTCCAGGTTTTTATTACGTCGAATATGAACTACAGAGCTGTTATGAGTAAAATCTGAAATCCAGATAAACAGCCAATCGTGAACGTCGTACCTCCTTGCGTTTGGTCCGATCTGCTCCAAACAAGTCATCCACGTCCGACTCCATGGCCAAGTCAGTCGGCTCATGCAGGAGAAACTCGCACAGACACTGGACAGGCAAGACATCCAACGAACCTTCACTCGATTCCACCAGCTCGGCCAGCCATGGCATGGACTGTGAGGTACCCTGAGAATGGACGGAGCATGATTGATCATATATGTGTCACGTTTCATCTGCATTTATATATACAACTTCAATATCTGATAGCATTATGACATGAGAATAATATGGTACACTTCAGAACTTAAGTTAAACCATCATCTCCCAAACTACCATACAAAATATTACATAAGCACAGAAACACAAAACTGCATAAAATACTTAGTGTGGAAATTTTATCATTCTGGTGAGCTACAGATAGATTTCATTCAAAAACATTTACTTGTAAAACAGGTTGTACTGAACTATACCACATTCTAGCTCAGCCCATATATTACGTGCCTGTGAAACATAAGTTATGCATTATAGATATCACACAGCCAAATTGTTCAATCTTGAAACTGGTACTTGCAAACAGCAGCATTTTAGTCCACCTGTACTCTATTTCACAGATATAGCTATGGAAATTGTATGTTACCTATCTGCCCAGTAAAGCGACTGAAAACACATTCTTTCCTGAATATGTCCAACTGATCTTTTGTAGCTACAGTAGATACTTTAATACTATCATTTCTGAGCTTCAGTATTATTCAGCTTTACTAATACAGGATTACCTATAACAGCCAATCTTTAGGTTGTTCTCACAAAAAATACACCTTATCTAGTCATGGACAAATAGGTTTCAACATTGTGTGTGATATATCACAATGTTGCACTTCCCAACAGGCCTCAGAAGTCCTAGATGAAATATTTGGACATTGATTGAATAAAGACAATTACTCATTGAATGAAATTACAAAAGGGTCTAGAGACTGAGCTGAGCAGAGTTTTTTTATTTTGTCCAAAGTTATGATGTTGATACCACACTGTGATGTCCAAAGACTATGCTCTCATGCAGTCATATATATCAACATACCTGTCGGTTGATGATGCGTAACAAGAAATCTGGGTTTCGGCTGCGACACAACATCTGACCCAACTTCAAACTGGTGTTCAAAGACTTAAGCTGCCCTACAATTTCTTGGGGTGGAAAGCGAGCTGGACCTCTACAGAATGAATCAACAAGAGACCATTGTAACCAACTGCATTATCTTCCTCTAAATGTGATGCAGCCAATCTTGCTATTTTTAAGTAGTTTTTAGTTAATATTTTATAGGCCTTTCAGCTTCCTTAAGGGGGTTATCTTGGTCGTATAAGAAAGTTGGGCCGTGGCAAAGTTATTGTTCATGGGTTTCCTGAAATTACATCCCACATTCTTGAGGAGTAACATTAAAATGTGGCCGAATTGTAAAAGAAAACTGGGCTAGTAGCCTTCTGCGCATTGTCTTTAAATATCTTTCCCTAGATAAAAGCATGGATAGAAAAACTAAGGAAAAAGGTTTTCCATATGCACAAGTGCTTAATTATGGTCAAATAACAAATTTTGTTTCTAAAATTTGACTTTTGAAAAGCATACATGTGTAATTATGGTCCATGATTTCCACACACTTTATAGTTGTTGATGATAAACTTTCTATCCAAAAAACAAACAAAAAACAACATGGAAAATAGATTGTATCTGCAGAACTTATATATCTTTTACTCATATCTTTTACACCGTAAATATTTTGCTTAATCAAAGCCATCTACATGGTGCGTGGTACAGAAACTCAAGCTGCTAAAAATTACATGTTGATGTAGTGGTACTGGTACTCAAAGAAAAAAGGGCATTGCTACTCCATAATTTGTCTCTTACGTTGGATCGTTCAGATTGAGTTGACCAATGAGAAGACTGTTGCTCTCGGTAATGGTCACTTTGCTGGTGGCTGCGGCCAAGTGAGTTTCAAACTCGAGAATCAGCTGAATTTCCTGCTGGCGAATCTGTGGACGCATGTACAAAAACAGATGAGTGAATGCCCATTATAGGCGCTGACCCTCTCAATTTCTGACTCTTCTCAGAAATGCAAGCCTTTGTATCTCTAAAGTTATAATAGTAAATTAATCAATGAACATCTGCTTATATGAACAATCTCTACCATGGCATTTTGTTGTATCAGAAACTGAATGCATCTGATGTAACAAAGCCATTATATCTAATGCTTTCTAGTGAAGACTAATTTTTTTTCAGTTCTGAAGCTCAACACCTGAGATGGATGCTGTCACTGCAAGGAAAGCCAAGTTAATATGAAAGAACCAAAGCACAAAATTAGATCTAATCGGGATGATAGATCTCTGGATAGGTCATCAGGAAGTACATTACATTTCAAATTCTGTCTCTCATATAAACAATAATCAAGGCGGAACCATATGTGATGTGACATGATGAAGTCAGGCTCTCGTCAAATTTTGAGCGTATGGAGTTATTAGTATCACTGAAAAGGTTACTCATTTCTCTCGTGTGAGTAAAAAAAACTTTGTTCTACATTGGACAGAAGTGAGATATTGGCAATTACACTCGATGGGGATGACCTGTTAGTGCAACTGAATCTAGTGAGAAAACGGCCAATCACTTTTGTTGATCCTCATTAATCCTTATAATGTCATACCACTAAAATACAATTTTTGGTCTTTTCCACAATCTATTTCAACAGATTTAACTCTGAAATGCAATTTTAGGATTGATACAGAAGGGTTCTTTCAAGAAAAAAAAAATGTTAGAAAATCATTCACTGTTGAAAAACTCGTGATTACTCCGGTTGCCTGGGTTCGATGGGCGCCTGATTTAAGCGTATCGTGTCTCATATAGGTTGTCCATATAAACTCTTTGTTCCCACATCTAAAAATTATCTGTTACATTGATTCATCCTTCCAACAGCACACATCAATACTGATCACAGATCTGTTGATATGCAATGAGTCTTATCTGAATCAGGGACATTGATTTGAAAGAAATATAATTCTCACGAGAAATCTAAGAATTTATATGAATTTTTATATTGAAAAATTTAAGTGTACCTGTCTCTCCCTGGCCTTGTACTCCTCAGCCATTTTGTCATCAGTGACAGTGGTGGGTGGCGGGAAGGTGTAGTTGCTGGGGTAATTCAGAAGAAATGAAAATTTCAAATGTTACCAAACAGAAAGGCTCTTGTGCATTCCTCTGCCTCGTACAAACACACAGGCACGCATATACAAGAGTAATACTTCTGACATACATCAAAGAAGCAAGAGAAATGTGAACAACAGAAAGATGAAAACTTGATTCTATTATATATGACAAACAGATTTTAGTCAGTTGAGCTGACAGAAATGATACCTAGCCAAAAAGGGCCAATACTACAACAGCAAGGTATAAATGATGATGATGTATCTAACTTTTTCTTGGATCCCTCTCCCGGAAACAGCTGGCACATCACACACACATAAACAGATAAACAGAGAGTGCTATGCTTGCATGAGGAAAATGTTATGCAAGACTTCAGCATACATTACTGGTCTAATCTCTTGAAAACTTCATAGTTCTAGAAAAGACACCAAAGTCATTGCTTGCACCATTATTGACTCTGCCCTTTCTCACCTGGTCATCGCCATTTCCATCAGGGACTGGAGGGTAGGATATTTCTGCCAGGCCGTCTCACCTGAGGTACGTCCAAATATTACAATGTTTATCATAAAGTAATAATTGAAGATATCAAAATAAAACTTAAACATATGTATGTCAAATTCATGTATTGCGATTTCAAAATTACCAGCATATTAATATGAGTCAGAAGTGAGGACAATAACTGAAAAGACACGATGTTGTACGAGCAGGTGCAATCAATCTGTCAACCTTGTCATGTTTTTTACGTTACGTTACCTTCTATATACGTCTTTCAACCTCCTGATGGAGGTTATCTTGAATTTTGTCATGTTGCAAATGACTATGTCAGACAGTGGAAAAAAAGAAATGAGTACTTGACTTTGGTGTAAAAATTGTTTAACTACCATCTATCTGGGCCAAGATATTCATGTCCAAAGTTAACTCCTGTCTTGCCATCCCTTGGTCAGTAAATCCAATTATCTCAGCAAAACATACTTTGACACCCAATTCAGTTCACTTGGATCTGTGCCAAAGTTTGTTTGACATTGGCATGATGACATACTTGTCATGGTTTTGATACAGTCTTTCACTTCAACCCCATATCATCATCAATGCTGAAGACTTTTATATCAGAGAACATCATGCTGCAAATATTTGTTGGTAACTACAGCTGTCCTGTACTCACTGAACATTTCGATCATGTGAGGATCTTGTATATAACATAACTACATTCTCTCTCGTGCAGGAAGAGCGTGGCACTGACAGGCCACAGATGTGCACAAATGATGTTTGCTAGAGGGATCTAAAGGCCTTGGAATTTGATCCCAATAGTTGGGAAACAGGGCTTGTAAATGTCTGGATTGAAGACAGGTTGTGCTTAAAAAGCTTTTCCCAGGATAAAGAGTCCTTTGACCTATAGACTGGGGAATAGACTTGAAGACTGGACACAAAACTTCTCCTGAGCAAGACATCACATTCTTTTTGAGACTATGGACTAAAAAATGCTCAGGACAAAGTATAAAGACTCTATAAGCACCAAAAGAGAGATGGCTGTAGTTCTTACCAAAGACAGTGGGGTTGTAAGCTGTGATGATGAGCAGAGTCAGCCAAGCTTTCCACATCAGTCCTGTGATGGCCAAGTTTGGGGGTGTGTACCTGTTGAGCCAGGCCATGGCAAGTCAACTTCACATTATCCGACACAGACATATAATCAGACATACATATAATATACATAATCCGACTATCAATATGGATATTACAAAAAAAAACATCTTGCAAAATTTCTGTATGTTTTAAACTGATCTAAGAGAATCGTATCTCAATTGTTAAAAATGATCTAAAAAAAAAAAATTCCCAACTATCATCCTTTTTCATTTTGTTTATCAACTTGGTCCTAATACATTAAATACTGAATGAAATACATATCACTGAAATCAAAGTAACAACAAACATAGACAAAATAATGAAACCAATCACTGTTGAAAAATGATCATGTTACGGAACTGTGAGTTGTTCTAAAAATATATCAATCAAGCAGCTTCTCATTTTCATCTCATATTCTGATCTATCTGTTTCATTACACAAGCAAGCAGTTCTGATAGCATGTGTGTATCAGTGCATGCGTGTGTGTCTGGAGCTAGGGTACTCACCCCTGAGGTAAGACGATGTTCTCCGGGTGTTTGTAGACACAAAGGTTCAACAAGGCATCGATAAACTCCAGCCTCTCCATCTGAAGCACGTCCATCAGACCCACTGTGGGAAACAGACAGACAGCAAACAAGTCGTTACGTTCTATATATGTCTTTCAACCTCCTGGTGGAGGTTACCTGACAATACTTTGTAAAAGAAAAAAAAAAAAAAAAGAAACAAATAGTCCTGTCTTAAAAACTTCTGTCTTTGCTTTTGAAAGAAAAAAGCAAGGAAAAAAAAAAAAAAATCATGTCCTAAAAAAAGCCTGTCTGCACTTAGCAAACAAATCAGGAGATAGAGAGAAGAACAATATGATTTCCTCTCTACATTATCTCACTATGACCATTCTTCCAAATGTAGAGAGGGCACTTCCCCCTCTGTAAACACCTTTCCATTATTACCCACATATCTTTACTGCAAATGCGGCAAAAATATTTAACAGTCAATTTAGACTAACTGAGAGCATCATTCTAAATCTGGTTCCAAGAAATGTGAGGCAATGGCCATTGATTCCTCTTACACATCGTCGCTGCTGTTTACTATATGCATATAAACCATTTTAGCACAGAATATGTAAAAATAGCCCCTTCTCTTGGTCCTGTGATAACTGTAAGCTGGTTATGGTTTTTATAAGCTTTTCAACCTCCTGTAGTGGTGGTTATCTCAGCTGTCCACAACCGTGGTCAAAAAATAACATAACACTATTGTGTTATGTGTTCATTAAAATAAGATTGTAACTGTAAGCTGTTCTGATTAAAAGATGCTCAAATTCATCTCTACATCTGCTGAAGTAACACCTTTCAACTTTTCTTACTTGCTAAATGCACTTATCACTGAAAATATATCCAGGCCTTTGCCTGGCTTGTCTGAGGATCTTCTTGGCGGAATCTTCACCCTAACATTCCCAAAGCCAAATCTGAATGGTTCATTACACACTTTAGGACACTTGCTATATATCAACGTTAATGATGTAAATCAACAACTGAAATGTAAAAGAATAACATTTTCTCTACAGAAGAGGGGTTCACTTTATGTTAAGTGGTGCAAGATTTACCTGTAGTTAAGAACTATTCAAATGCTCTATATATCAACAACAAACGGCAGCAGTATGTGATCAGTGTATCTTTCAAAACTGCTCTGTTTGTGACAAGTAAACTGGCAAGAAGATCTGACACGAAAATTTCATTTCAGTCAACAAATTGCTGCACTTATTTAAACTCGGTGCAAAGAAGTTTATGCCTGTTAGGAACATGACCAAGTCGTTATCTCACTCGTCTTCACAAACAAGGACAGTGCTTGATCAAGAGTACTATCACCACATTTCCTCTTAACAAATATTTCTGATTGTATAAAAAAAAAAAAACTGCTTCATAAGTCATCAAGAATGACTTACAGTCGTAGTACAGTGTTGCAGCTCGACAAACGAGTTGATCGACAAGTTCCACCGCGTCTGGGGCAGAGAGTGGCAAATCCCTCAACAAGCCAATCACCAGCAGCCTCATCAGCGTGTCCTCCATCACCGGAGATTCTGACGCCAGCCTCAACATCATGCTGTGTGGTTTGGGTAAAATAATCAGAATGAAAGGAAATGTTCATTCTCATTCATGATGAGAGTAAGACAAAAAATGTCTAAATTGAGCATAAATTCAAATCAAACGATGAAGATAAGTGCCATTTTTACTTTACCACATGCTTACACTAAGTAATTTAAATTAAAAAAAAGGACAAAATAATGAGACAAATACTGTGTGTACTTTAGAAAACCATTTTATAGTACAAAAACATCAGTTTCAGATGTCAGTGAATCAGCCTGAGCTCATCAAAGAATTCAGCTTAATTATGACAACCCTATGAGGTATTTCGAGAAAAATCACATGACCGAGGATTTTCGCTCACACGCTGATTTGTTTACTTGCTCTGCACATGCAGACAAATCTTGACCAATGATGAGCTTTCAGACCTGTCACATGTAAACAAAGCCACTTGTGAGCGATGTTGCCTCAGTCATATGACCGATTCGAAATACCTCATTAAAGTTAAACTCGTAACGAAATTCTCGACATACACTTATTATTATCAAAGTAAGGACTTGGAAATGAAATATTTTACTAAGAAATTTCAGAACTATCCTCAGAAATCTTAGGGAAACAGTGGAGGAAAAATAATGTCAATTGGCATTTTACTTTCTGTATTTCTAAAAAAAAAACAACAACAAAAAACAAAAACAACACCAGCAGTTACAGACAATCTCCTAAATACACAAACTCTTAACCACTTGCCAGCTCATTTAAAAATGTTTATTGTATCCAAACTGTCACTTAAAATATGCCTACAATATAAATATGACAAATATGCTGCTATATTATGCCATTATAAATCAGTGTGGGCTGGTTCGCCAGGTAATCATCACGCCACTGCCAACAAATTCTAAACCAAAAGTTAATACCGCCCAACTTCAGGCACTAGGATGCCAGTAGCAAGAGGCTGATTTGAAGCCCTAGGCAATCAAGGGGTTAAGCTAATTAGTGAGTATAATAGTAAGGAAATGTGTGTTGGACTAACCCTCTCTCACTCTCTGGTGGCCAATTGTCTTTGTTGTAGTAATGCTCAGCCGACTCCAGGAACAGCACCTTCTTCAAGCTATGGACCAAAGAGAGAAAGAAAACTGTTGCCGTCAATCAAACAGAAACACAGTCCTTAACTCTATAAAACAAGTATCCAAGTTCAAATACATAAAAAGGCATGAAGAAATCATGTCTGCCATGAAACAGAAACGTTAAAAAATAACATTCTGATACCATGACTGATAACACTATAATACTGGTTTTTTGTTGGATATCTTCATGTGCCATGCAAAAGCTAGCAAATACTAACAGAAAACTCTGTGTGTTGGATTTGGTGCTAGAGGAATGATATGACCCCTACACCACTTAACACAGGACAGTAAGATTTAACTAGAATAAAAAAATATGTTTACGCCACGAAATCTATGACAAGGTGGCAGAACGGCTAGAACACTAGGTCCAGAACATCTAGACTCAAAAAGAACGGCACTGGTTAGACTCATAAAAGACCCCCCGTGAAAAACAAAATGGGTAATGGACATCGAGAATTAATGCCCTGTTGTGGCTGTGACACTAGATGTCAAAAAGTTAAATCCTGAGACATCTAATGAAAGAACCCACTCTTTCTCAAAAGACCTTCACCTGTTTAACTTAATTTACTCCTGCATTGCTCTCTTGGCACACAACATATATTTGAATTTGACTGGGGTTGAATGCGCTACTGATGTACAATGTCAATCACCGTAAGTCACAGTTTTACAGAGATGCATGCTGTACATCAATAGTGCATCCGACCTCAGTCATATTATATGACATATGTTGTATGTCAGTAGAGCAGTGAATGGGTTTTAATTTTTGACAGAAATGAAACTGTGTTATAGTCCATTGGTGATTCTGCATATTTTGTGAAATTTTCTCAGCGCTGGGGGAGGAAATGTGCATTGTAGTAAAGAGGCTAAGGATTTTCCCTGCCATTGCCAATGATTAATTTATGCAGTGCACTGGCTGAGAATAAATAAGAATTATCCTCATGGAAATACTTCAACCAAACAGCACAGAGAAAAAAAACAACAAAAACAAGACCAACATTATTCTTACCAATGGAGGTATGTGTCAGCTTTCAGTTCCACTATCTTGGGCACGACCATGTGTAACCACCAGACAGAGTCCCTCTGGATGATGGCCACTTGTCGCTTGAAGACGTGAATCAGCTCAAGATCTGAAACACACAGATAAATATCATAACAATGTCATATGTAAAACAGAATGAGGTATTTCGAGATCGGTCACACGACTGAGGCAACATCGCTCACATGTGGCTTTGTTTATATGTGACAGGTCTGAAAGCTCATCATTCATCAAAATTTGTCTGCCATGCGCAGAGCAAGTAAACAAATCAGCGTGTGAGCAAAAATCCTCGGTCATGTGATTTTTCTCGAAATACCTCATTTACATTATCAAGAACCTGGATACCAGATGCACTGTGTGCATCAAACTGACAAAATTGAAACAAATTGACAAAATTTGATTAACAACATACTCAGGTGATATTAATGTGGGAATGAGTATTACATAAAATTTTTCAGTTATTCTGAGCAATAGCACTCAGACTTTAAAATCCATCACAACATTTCAATGAGAAGATGAAGCACATAAAAGACAGAGAGAGTGAAATCAAGACAAAATATCACTTCAAAAGAATCATTGTCAATAAATATGACAAAACCATACTTTATTTGATCACACTTCCTCTCTTTTTCCTTTCACTGTCTACTGCTATCAAAACTCAGTGCCAGTTTGGCTTGATCTGTCACAATTTGCCAAACATTTCTTTGGCAGAAGAATTTAAGGGGATCTGGCAATGTAGCCAGCTTTTATCAAAGTTCACAGTTTGCAGGGCAGTTGAGCTTAAAGAGACTGACAAATACAACAGTTGTATAAGCTCTGAGCCAGACATCTGAAACTCATGGCAGAGGGGAGGGGTTCCTGTTGCCTCCTTGATATCTTAGGTCTAGATGACCATCTTGTACACTCTTGCACAACTCATCCCTTGTTTCCTCCTCTAATAGTGTGGAAAAACTTGAACAAAAAAAAAAAAAAAAATAAAAAACACAAGGAAGACCAGCATGCTAGAGGCAAAGTGCAGTACTAAGATACTATGCGTAGCAATACAGTCACTTATAGTCTATGTGGAAGACTAGCATCCTAGAGACAAAAGTAGTGCTGGATACTATGCGTAGTAATACAGTCACTTATAGTCTGCATGCAGACTGGCACTCACTTTTGTGATCTCCTTGCATGAGACTGGCCGCTGCCTCTCGTACGTTGGGGGCCACACTCAGCAGAATATCCATCGAGATAATGTCAGCTATTGACATAATGTAGCGCTCCTGGAGAAATTCAACAAACTGAGGTCTGACACCAATCATAACAACTACGAATAAAGTTTGTCGAGCTGTCTTACTGATAAAATGCAACAAGGGTAATGTTTTTAAAAATCTGATATATCATTAAAGGTGACAGTGCCTCATGTCATAATTATTTCTAGACATTCACTTTATATTGTAAATTTCTTCATCATAAAAAATCTACTTCATGCTAGGCCAACCCAGCACAATATAATAATAATCCTTTGATTCAAACACTTGAAGTCAATACAAATAATTCCCATAAAAACAGTAAGCACAGGACCGAGAGATCATGGAATAACCAGAATTTTTGTGAGAGAAATACAGTGGTCCTAAGGGATATGTAAGAAAATGATGTTTGATGGATAATTCTAGCTGATAATTACATAACACATATAATGAAAAGTATAAAGATAGAGGTGGACTTAACCCTTTCGTGTTCAACCCGGCCAAACCCGGCCGACACAGTTTCTCTGCTTCAGGTCTAACCCGGCCAAACCCGGCCGCTGGTCCTATAGCCTTCATTTGTTTAACCCGGCCTAACCCGGCCGGTCATAATCCTCTGCACTTATCATCAACTATACATCACAAAGAGCGTGTTCCCGTCCTATATTTAGTTTCTTTGTTATCCAGCGACCATATGGGATATACCTGCGTGGTTTCGCGTAGGTTTTGAACGCATTCACTGTGTTGCAACCCCATTGAAAGCACGCTTGGTCATCTCATTTTGACTTGGAAGCTATCTGATATGTGTTTATATTGTGATTTCTGTCATGGAATTTAATTGCAAATAAAATGGTAAGTTGGGTTTTTCATTATTATTATTCTGTTGTAATTGCCTCCGCTCCTTTCACCTTTCTGTCTGCCTTTATTCTTTTGTTTGTAGGTTCTTCTTGTGAAGTGATAATGAAATTAAATTTGACTTTCTTTCAGAAGTAAAATACCGTACAAAAGCATCTAATGGGCACACACAAATACAGTGAATCAATAGAACATTAATTTTTTAACTCAATACAAATTTTCATATCTTTAGGTTGATATTTTGGTATTTTATAGGCATTTTTGTAAAGCTACCCCAGCTGACCGCAGCTAGGTCAAAACAATGTAAACAAGCCAGGTCAGTTTAGGCTACAGGAAATGGAACACAGGAACCGCAATGGGTGATCAGTAGTATGAACACTAGAGGGTTAAATACTGTAATGAATGTGAATACACATAAAATGACACATAATATTCTAGACAACTGTATTTAACAGACCCATCCTTTGAGGTAGTTAGAGTATATATATATAAATAGGGGCGCAAAGAACAGTTTCTACAAAAAATAATTATCACTATTTCCATGTAACTCATACATGGCAGTTTCCCTGGTACTTACTGAAGAATTTCCTTCTTTGACAAATATGTGAGTGTCTGTGAAGAAATATAAAAACAAAAAATAATCCCATCATGTTAATATTACAGAGTGACAGAAACATTATCTCTTCTAAGATGGTCCGAATAGGGGATAGGAAAGGGACATATATATAGCACTCTCTCGGTAAAAAAGCAAAAAAATACTTTGATGACACTTTCTGGCATTGTTGTGGGCTAATTAAGATATAGCATACTATCATACATGCATGTAAAACCCTATCTGCAGTGACTAGCATCCTAAACATGGCAACAAAAGCTGGATATTAATTCTTCTTGCTAAAACTATAACTTCAACCAAAATACATGTAGCCTAAATATTGAAAGAATGGCGCTTTTTCGTTTGTTACCCCAGGATCCGTAGATCTATATACCAAATAATAGAACAACCCCGCTGGATTAATCTGCTGGGACAGTCGACTGGCGCAAGTCCACCCTAACGCTAACAAGTAACCTAGGTCTGACGAGCGGGTGACGGTCCTCCCTAATGCTAACATGTATGAGACTCTCGACCAGCGTAAGTCCACCCTAACGCTAACATATAGGTCCGACGTGCGGGTGACAGACAGGCCTGGGGTAACAAACGAAAAAGCACTGAAAGAACTTTACAAATTCATGAGAGAAAAATTAGTCACATTCAACATGTTCAGAGACATTTCATTTCCTTGGTAATTTTGAAGTAAGTGGTGAATTTTTTTTGTGTCAAATTTAAAAGTGTAATCTAGAGATCTAGATAATTAGAAAAAGATTCTAGTGAGTCAATCTAATCTAGATCTATCCATCTAGATTTTAGATTCCTACTAATAAAGGGCTAATTCTATGCTGGCTGCAGATCTCACTCTACATCTAGAGTAGCAGAGTCTCGATCGATATCTAGGCCTAGCCTCTAGATCTAGATGTTGATTAGTCTAGATCTAGATCTAGATAGATCTATCATCTAGATCTAGAACCAGATCTAGAGTCTAGAGTCTGGAGTCCTACTACTAGATCTAGATCTAGCTAGAATATTGTCAATATTGAATAAAATCCTGTCCTATCTTTCTGAAATTTGATTGAGAATTTACCTGATAATCATCAAGCTCTTCCTCTGTAAAAACACTCTGTGATCCCCCCATATCTCACTCTAAGACTCCTAGAATCTAGGCCTATATTATATTACTTCAGGCCCACTCCCGAATCTGTAGTAACCCCACAGAGCACTCAAACCGGAAATTGTTTATAGATCTAGACCTAATGGAAAGGCTTAAAAACAGTTTTAAGATCAAATGGACCGTATGTTATACATCTAGTGATCAAGACTAAAACTGTCAAAATGAGAAACAAGAGAGGTGTTCCTTTTCTGCATTAATATGTTTAATAGATATAGATCTAATTCATGCATAGAACACATATCCAGTCATTCAACCTATTTTCTTCCAAGTAGATCTAATAAATATTCTAAAGGGAATTTGTTATGTTAATTTTTTTTTTTTTTTCTTAAGCCTTTCAATCCTAAGAAACAGGATTATCTCGGCTTTTAGGAGTTGCCAATTTTTGCTGAGAAATTTTGTGGGTAGAAATTTGGAATTTGGGAATTTTGCCCGGACAGCGGCAC
>JBCAUA010311215.1:0-19331 GCA_038406235.1 Peronia verruculata | reverse complement strand
AGAATTGAGGAGGGGGGGGGGGAGACTAAAGAACAAGGGATGCTGGGTGCATATATGAAGGCTACAGGCTGGAAAAGAAACATGTGAGACGTGGAAGACGTGCAGATCTTGTCGTATTTTAGGGTTGGCGAGATGACATTAGGCGACGCATGCGCCAATGTCAAGATGGAAAATGTGCTGCAGTTAGGAAGGGGGGGGGATATGCGATGTCGGATGAACATGAGTTGGGTAGAACGAAACACATGAGGAAATCGAGGACCTCTTACCAAAAATCTAGGCTTGCAAGATGGCATTAAACTGCGCATGCGCTGATGTCAAAATAGGAAACTGTTGAACATTGGTAGAATAGGGATAGGGTACGGGTATTCAGAATAAGATTGATAGCCCTGATATATAAAGAAACTGAAAGTGGCACAAAAAGGGAACCAGGCAGCGAGAAACTGCAACAGGTCGAAGGACGTTTCCTCAGTTGGTCCTAGGACTTCTGGCTTGTGATACAATCTAGATCTAATGCTGTAGGACAGTTTTCTCTGTACTCAAACACAGACCTAAGGAGATACAACACCATACTTGAATCATTGGCGTGTAATTCAGCGGGGGTCTGGTATCTTCGGAAACGGTCTTCCTTTTCTCAGAAACAGGTTTGTACGATTCTGGAATAAAATTCAAGTTCTAATCTGTTTCGGCGTATCGTGCTAGCTGCACGATGAATATGCTAGATAGACGAACATGCTAGATAAACTCCTATTGCGTATCATGAATTCCAAAGGTAACTTCGAGTTAATTTATAATGAACGTCTTGTATTGAGATGAACCCGTATTTAAATATCACGTTGAGAAATAATATCTTTTTTTATTCGTTTTTAAGCTCTATAACACTGAGATGAAAGGGTTAAATGTCATGACAGAATCAGCATTCTGTTCTATAGAATAAGTCAAATGCATTGAATTCATCATCCTTAAAAAGTACAATAGAATCTGAAAAGAACCAGGAAAAAAAGTCCGAATTGTGACCAATTTCTGACTCGTGACTCACTCCGACCACTGGCAAGAACAACTTAAGGTTTTCCGACACAGTGAAAACCACCTGTTCAGAGCTAAGCCACTCAGTCCCAACGTTTACAAACTGTCCTTTGTTCTTCACGATAGAGGATTAAATTTCAACGAGGTTCTGATTGCTAAAGATAAAGGTGAAGTATGCATTCAAGGGTTAGTCACAATAATTTAAAAAAAAAAAACTTCCTTCGTGTTATCTTTACCCACCGCCTGAATCAAGGAACAAAATTCAATACGTTTTTCCGTGAACTAAAACTGAAGAGGCCGTAATCTGTCGTGAAGTGTGATATCTCCTCGGTGATAATCCCCTCTGTGATAATGCCGACTTTGATAGACTTCTTTTATAAGATTTCAACACCAGAGCATAAAAAGTTAAGAGCAGTTTCTCTCTTTCTTTCTTTCTTTCTTTCTTTCTTTCTTTCTTTCTTTCTTTCTTTCTTTCTTTCATTGTTTCTTTCTTTCATTGTTTGTTTTTCATTCGTTTGTTCGTTCTTTCCTCTTTTTTATTTCTTCCCTCTCTTCTATCGTATTTATTTATTCCTTCTTTTTCTTTCTTTCTTCCCCTTTTTATCTCTGCTTAACTTGACAAGACAAAAATACCATGGTATAAGTAGTGCGGTGGCCATCTAGTCTTTGTGGTAGATATCTATGTTAAAAGGCTGTGGTCTCTACATTAGGATAGGAAGCAGAGAGGACGACTTTGCAAAAGAAGGTTGTCCGTCTTACGATCCAATCGATGTAGTATCATGGAAACCTCAAATCAATACGCACATACATTAAATCTGCCCAGACTTTTCTCAGATCTGGTCCGTTCCACGTTAAACCTCAACAACAATAAGAATAACAAATAACAATAACAACGGTTGCGACAACAAGCGACACCGTCGTAACACCTGCACAATCCTGCACCAGCAGCAGGGGCGGAAATTCGCGCCGTGCAATAAAATGGTGTGCACAATATAATGGTATCTGAGCCATCGTAACCGGAACCAACCAACCAAGATTTACAGACTTGTAGCAACGTGTCTAGCAAAAGGAACCGTGCGTGGCCTCTCGTACGCGATTGCGCTATCTGCGGCATTTTGAGTGCTGTGGTAGCTTCCATTCACAATGTTTTAGAGCCTTACGCCCCGCATAAAGTCAAAGCCGGAAATAGATCATTTTATCACAGGGAATTATTTTAATGTACAGCGTTCAGATCTCCTGAAGGAGAAGAGATGATCATAAAAGGTTCATGAGTAAAGGACATCAGGCAATCTGGGATTGCTATGCTCTTATCTTGCCAAATAAGAGTTGGTGAATGCTTTATAAATAATTTGAACATAGTTCTGGAGCGGTTGTTTACGCAGCCGGTTTTCTTAGTTTGTGATATCTGTTATAATGTAGAAAGGCAGTTTTTATAACACATCTTTAGCTTTGAGGATTACTAATTTGTGTTCATACTAGAACATTCTGGTTCGCACATTTCTGTGGGGATTTGGAGTTCACTGTATAATATGGAACGGCGCGGTTCTGAGGTAAGTGAACAGGAATACACTTGTGTGCGTGTGTGTGTATATATGTGTGTGTGTGTATGTGTGGAGGGGGAGCAGGAAACAAGGGAGGAGGGGGAGGGGGTGGAGTCTCATTCTGTCCGAATACCTCGCTCGGCGATGAAAGTGTTAACATTCAAAAGTGTAGGCTACATTGATAATAGCACGTTGTATATAAAACATCATTCATAACTATATCGCTGAGGCTGTTTTGCTGTTACTGTTGTTTGTTGTTGTTGTAGTTGTTGTTGTACTGATGTCGTGTTGTTACTATTAGTACAGTTGTTGTACTACTGATGTTGTTGTTGTGGTGGTGATGGTTTCCTTTCCCATCTGTCCGCACACAGTCCTGCTCTCAGCCACTGTACAGATACTGTCGAGGGCTCTGACAGGCGACAACGTCCACTACTAGCCTTAGTCAGAGGGGAGTCTGAGTACTTCAACACTCGTCAGGAAACACAGCTCGTGGGAAGTGAGGACCAAGGCTGATTGGGGGAGATGGGGGGTGGGGGGGGGCGCATCATCCTGGCAACATCCGCATTGGTCTCCGAATGGAAAACCCCAAAGTGATGGCTTAACCAAACATCCTTCATAGTGTGTTTTGTTACTAACTCCCAACGTGAAAATCCGCTACAGATCTTCATACCAACGTATCCTGACCGCATGCATTACATCAGTTTTGTTATGTTCGAAATTAGTTTCGATTGACTTGTGGGGTCCTTGACGTCTTCAGATAAACATAATATAAATATCTAAGCGTCAACTGCCTCCGTCCAGCCTTCAATGGTACAGACATCGGGTTGGTTCTGACGTGACCAGAAAGTTAAATTCTCTTCGTTCAGACGTTTTCATTTCCAACCAGCTATCTGGGTATCAGTCACAGATCAAGCGATCTATAAGGCAGACTTGTGGGAAACCTTACAGGTAAGGATGATTATAAGGAATTTGAAGCTCTCAAAAAGCTGGCTGTTCGTCTTCATAACAAGGTAAATGTAATTAAAACTACACAGTGTGCTATAGATTCCCAAAACGACCTAGGGTGTCGTGTTCTTCCTTTTTTTTTTTTTTTTTATTAATTCTCTTCAGCTGGAAGCATCTCGATTAATGGCCACGGTTGCCTTCATTTCGTCTCGGTCGATTTTTTTTTTTGGTCCAAACGGGGGTCTTTTTCTTCTTCTGTTGCTGCTTTTAATTCATCGTAATTACTCTGCCATTAATTTTTTTTTAAAAATGTATAAAGGGAAAGGGCCTTTGTCATTTTTCCTGCGCAGTTACTTACGATATACAAATCTGTTAATGCTTCAAAGGAACTGTACCCCGAGAAATGTGGTTGTCCGTGAAAAAAAAAAAAAGAAGGGTCAAAGTTTTATGTGAAATCGTCAACAGCAAATATGTTAAAGTGAACTCAAATGGACTAAAGCGTTTACTTAAAAGTGTCAGTCAGTATCAGCGGAGGAGACGGATCTTATGTTCCTTTTTTTTTTTTTTTTAACGACAATATTATGCTTGTCACATTTCTGGAGGAGGGGGGGGGGGGTCCATTTTACTTTTGAGGTCAGAAGAAACCAAACAACATTACAATAACCTGGCAATTGTAACGTGTTGGCCACGTTCTAACACAGTTTTAAATAGAATTTAAAAAAAAAAGAAAAAGCTGGTCTTTTGTGGTGAGACTCAGGTGCTGAACAAAGGCAGACAATGGGGATCGCAGGATTTGGTTAAGGTTGTAACGTTCTGATCTGACAGGTGGGATGAATCAAAACAGAAGCGATTGATAAACTTATAATACGAAAAGGCCAGCGAACGCACGGGTTGTTTTTGACTAGAAGAGATTTCAGATCAGATGTTTAGCACATCATTATGTTGTTGGGAGTCCAGGTGGGTTTCCTTTTCTCTGTATTTCAGATTCAGTTAACTGATCAGTTGTTTAAAATTCAAAAGACGCTTTCTTTTTAGACTTTTCTTTTCCTTTCCTTTCCTTTCTTTTTGTTGGGGAATTTTCTTTATCTTTTGCAGTCCTTTTTTTCTTTTTTTTTTTTTTTTCAGTCTCTCTCCCCCCCCCCTTCCCCCCCCCCCTCCACTTTCCTTGTCTGTTTTGTTGCTGTTGTTGTTGTTTCTTGTCGTTGTTGTCGATTTCTTTCACTCTTTCTTTCTTTCTTTCTTTCTTTCTTTCTTTCTTTCTTTCACCCTTTTTATTTCTTTTCTGTCCATTTTGTGGTACGAAGTTGCTACTTAGAACAAGATCTGACGGTTCTGAGGCAACTTGACAAAGTCTAGGAGTTTATCGGCTCAGCTACTAAACGGTCCAACGTTGTCTCGTCTCAGCTCCTACGGCATGAGGTCATCAGATCTTTACTGAAAGTCATTTCTAGAGTACCGAAATGTACGTATGTTATGAGAGAGACATGAAGAGAGAGCAGGGATCCCCATGACTGAAAATAATGAGGGCGACCAGTAACCCCAGCTCCACATTTTTGAGGGTGATTCTGAAATTTTTGAGGGTGATGAAAATAAAATGTCTTTGCCACGTGAAATGCGCAAACTTATGTGATATCAAAACCGGCAGGTTTGTTGTTTGTTTTCAATGGGGAACGCCCGCGTTAAGAAACTTACGCCTGGTCTCTGTTTGACGTCGATCATTCAGGCGAGACAAAATAACACACTGTGGTTCCGAAAAATAATGTACGTGCTCAAACACGTGCTTATGAAAAATTCTGTAGGTGGTTTTGTGATTTGTGTACGTGAAAACGCACAGCTGTACGTCAATCGGGAACCCTGGAGAGGGAGAGAGATACAGAGATATAGAGGGGAGAGAGTCAGAGAGAGAGGGGAGAAAGTCAGAGAAAGAGAGGATGGGAGAAACAGAGAATGAGGAAATCGTTCGGAAAGAAAAACCTAAAAACAAAAAAATAACTTGTATACCACATCAGATAATGTGTAATCGGTGTATAATTTGCACGCCCGCCCACCCAAATGCCATTTTCTACATCATCTGGCCCTTACTGGCCTCTAGCAGTCTGGAATGAATAAATAAGCCTCATTTAAACCTTGGTAAACCTTATTAACCCTTGGTGAAGTAATCATACTTTAGTTGGCTTTTTGTTTTTTTTTATTACATCATGACTAGATTTTAATTATGACCGGAGGCAGAGAAAGGGGGAGAGGCTTGGAGGGGGGGATTAGTCCTTGACCATTGACAGCTTGAACAATATAATCGTATTACCGAGTGGTTCCCACGCACAGAGACCTGGATTTACTCACAGGAAAAATCTACACTGGAGGTATAGGACTCTGTATGCATTCCATAAGATTTGTAGGAAATCTTTCCTTTAGGCAAACAGAGGGCTAGAAACAAAACTAGGGAACAGCTAGCTGGATTTGGCTCCTTTGTTAGAATTAACTCTTTTTTTTTCTTTTCTTTTTTTTAAATGTAGCCCTTGGAGTATCAGAGGTGGAGGGGGGGGGGGGACTGTTAGGATGTTTTAAGAAAGACCTGTGTTCACGGTTAAAGATACTGCAGTACGGACTCAGATGGAAATCTAGAGGGCATTCTGTTATCCTTCTACAGTGTGATATGTGTAAAGGTATCCATAAACTAAGTTTGACCCTGATCGTGGGCAGTTTGGACCACTAATATTCCTAGGGTTAGCTTACTCAGAGCTCTGCTAGGTAGCACAGTAACTCCCTCCTCCCCCCGCTCTGTGTCTTTCTCCTCTTTGTGCCCCTTCTCCTTCCCCTTTAATTTCTCCAACATTCCTAAGCCCTTAGACCTTAAGGATTCGATAAGTTTCTGAAAAAAAAAAAAAAAGAGGGATAAATAGGTGCGTGTGTGTGTATATATATATGTACGTGCATATATGAACATGTTCTACTAACAATGCCGGCTAAACCTTTATGTTATTGAACTGAGGTTAATGGCTTTGGGTTTAGTCAGCGTGCTTATTATGTGTCTGTACGCCTGTGTGTATGTGTGTGTGTTTACAGTACCAGCTAATATGGTATGTCTGTAATATCTTATGTCATTGAGCTGACATATCTATGGCATTGGATTTATTACTATTCATTATGTTGATATACTTTTTTTTGTAATTGTATTTTTTTCGTAACAAGCACGGGTTTTCCCTAGTAGAGACGCTCCCTCATTCGACTCTCAGCCTACTCTTCCATCGATTTTGAGCTGCCAAGGGTTCTTTACCGTGCGTAACGTGCACATGGGACCTCCGAAATATATTCGCCCTTATTCGAGAAAGCTAGACGTCGGGCCTCTCTACCCCAAGGAAACCAGGGAACCGTTGAGTCAGTGAAAAAAAAAAAAAATGTGGGTTTTCGATCTTTATGTCCTTCCACCCAACGATGCAGAACCTACGAGTCGATCCCGGCCTGTTTTCTCCATGAGCAGACGCCATACCACAGAACCAGTGTGTCCCCCAAGAAATTCAGAGGGTACGGCCACGTGAGAAGATCCAATGGCCTTGTTTATACTGTGCTGCAAGGAACATTAGACGGGAAGTGGTAAGACGATGGGTTTAAAAAAAACAAAAAACTGGCCGATAACGTTCAGGAATGGAACAAAGACAAACAGTTGCGGAGCCCCGGGCCTTAGTGCACGACCGCGACGGATGGAGTAGATTAGTGCAAGTACAGAACTCGTCAGAAGGGCTTGGGTGACCCCACACGGAGACGTGGTCCTCAGAAAGAGCAAAGCAATTGATTTGTTCCGACTTAGCCAATAGCTGGAAATTCCCGTCTAGCCGGGTACAAACACTCCAAACTATTCCCCACCATTGACATAGAAAAACACATAGGAAATGACTGGGACCGGTGACAATATTGTTCTCAGATCTGGTAGTGGAGAGGTAACAACATCAGCGAGTATTCTATTTTTAGCAGGGGGTACAAATACTCCGTCGGGGATTTCCAAGTTCGTGCTTAGTAGAATATAAACTTTTCAATGCATTGTTTAGTGAAGGAGACTTTGTACAGAATTTCGACGACACTTTTAGGAACAATCTCTGTCATATTTTAGCTTTGATATCCCCATTTAGCTTCCGATGCTTGCTTACGAAACCGCCCAGTTTTTGCAAGATCCAAGTATATAGAGAGGGTTATGGAACGAAAAATATCGTTATCAGGAACGATAACAGACCACTTTCTTTATGGAATTTTTACAGACAGCACTATTTAAATCCTGCTTGAGTTCTATTTAAATCGCCCACGAATGCACAGAATTATCGCCTAAGTGCAGATTGCAGATCTTATAAAAGCTTGAGATGGACGTAAAAGAAAGCCAAGACTTAGTAATCATTGAGTAAATGCCGTTCTTTCCTTTCTGAATACACTACAATAATTTTTATTTGAAGTAGAGTCTGGATGGCCCAGTTCACTTGATGGCTATCGATCAGCAGTAATTTGTGCTTTAATTCAGATTATACTCTGAGAATTATCCGTTCTCTTCCTTTTTCTGGGGAATAATTTTACATCAGTGTTCAAACTAGATAACTTGTTCAGGAGTTGGTTGGAATTTGAGGATCGTCCACTAGTGTGTTTTGTTCACTTTAGGTCGTGTTCAAATTCGACCACTACGATGGACACCAGTTGGGTAAGAGTACGTGTATTTGTAGTTAGATTGTAAATGTCTCTTCACTAAATTTGTAATGTTATATTTGCACTGACACATGGACATTTGCATGTTTCACGATGCCTTTGTTAACTATAGAGCCTAGAGAGGTATCCACACCCTCTTTCTCCCGTTCTCTCTCTCTCTCTCTTTGCCCTCTCTCTCTCTCTCTCTCTCTCTCTGCCCCCCCTCTCTCTCTCTCTCTCTTTCTGCCCCCCTCTCTCTCTCTCGCTCTCTCTCTCTCTCTCTCTCTCTCTCTCTCTTTGGTGACAAAATGTCTCTGTAGTCCTCTCCGATAAAGATGGTTTTGCATAGGAAAAGAATGTGGTCGTTTTAACTAGGAAAAACGTTATAAAAAGGGTGACCTGTGTGAGGAGACCATTTTAATAGAGGAAGTTCTTTATCATTCAGTGAACTTGTGAACACATGGAGATACGGCCGGGGGGGGGGGGGGTAGCGGAAACATCAGTGAATTCAAATCTTTCACAAAACATAAACCTCCCGTTGCCAGGACATTAGTCACTGTGATCTGAAAAAGATCACAACGGTCGGAAACGCATGACTGTAGTGGTGGGATTTTTGCAGAACCAGGAAGTAAAATAATGTGTCTAGATTGATGGACCGATAGACGGCGTTTTGGAATGCGAGCCTGGGCTAAATTTGGAGCAGGGAGATTCTAGTGTTTGAGTTACGTCAATGGAAAATTTCGTGAGGAACAATGCACTGGGTTGCGTCTTCCAAACTATCCTCTTACTTTCATTAATCTTCTTCCGGCTTACGACATTGTCAAAATTACTGTCAGATATTTTCGTTGCATTGTAACTAAAACAAAAAAAACAGACTTTCTTTTTTTCTTTGTGTGTGTATGTATGTATGTATGTATGTATGTATGTATGTATGTATGTATGTATGTATGTATGTATGTACGTGCTGCTTGCTCAACACATCTTTTGTCTGGCAAAGGGAAGTAAAAGTTTAATCAAAATGATGTCCCTTCACACAAGCCCCTCTTCTTGAAAAGGGCAGATAATCTGCGAAACGATCTCCCATTACAAGTATGCTTGTTCCTAAACTCATTTCTCTGGTTCGCTTTGACATATTCTCTTGTTGAAAGCATGACTCACTGGATCGTTGATTAACTTTCTGTCACATAGCTACTCTCACACTTGAGATTTAAAAGCGAGAGAGAGAGAGAGAGAGAGAGAGAGAGAGAGAGAGAGAGACTGGGGCTGCTATGCAGAGAGTGGTATGGCTGGATCATGTTCAAAATGGCACTGAGCGATGTGTTAGATAATCTCCCGATTGGCTGACCCCAAAGTGTCAGTGTCATATTGATTACCTGGCCTACTATGCAAATTACAACTGTAACAACATTAGTAATGATGACAACAAAATGTGATATAACTGTCATCTGATTTCTTTTTTTTTTCTTTCTTTCTTTCTTTCTTTCTTTCTTTTCTTTCTTTCTTTCTTTCTTTTTTTCTGTCTGTCCTTGCCTTTTTCTTTCTTTTTCTTTCTTTCTTTCGTCTTTCTTTCTTTCTTCTTTCTTTCTTTCTTTCTTTCTTTCTGTCCTTGCCTTTTTCTTTCTTTTTCTTTCTTTCTTTCGTCTTTCTTTCTTTCTTTCTTTCTTTTTCTTGCTCCGTTTTTCCGTCCCTATTTGTTCTGTTTGTTTTAAAATGGCCAGAGACTCAGACAATGAAGAGGGGCGAGAGCAATGGCCTGACACTACCCCGAGAGAAAGTGTTTCAAAGCTGATGTTGTACAACTTTTGTGTGGTTGGCTTGCGGGAATTCTTATTGGCCACCTGGGAATAACAAAGAACAGATGAGCATGGGCGTCTCTGGTACAGAATAAGAAATTGGGGGGAAAAAACAAACAAACAAACAAACAAACAAAAACAGCCCCCCCCCCCCAGGCCATGCTTTATCTGGCTACAAAATGTCAACTTGGTCGGGCAACATTCATCGGTCCAAAATCTGGAGGAGCGAGACGAGAAGGGAAGTAAGTTCAGAAACATGTGATGAGAATATGCATGTCGATTATACGGACACTACAGGAAGGGGTTTGAGGGGGGGGGGGGCAGGAAGGGGTTTGAGAGGAGGAAGTAAGAAAACAAAGATAAACAGAGCAACACTGCGAAAATAGAAATCCAACACTCTTTAACTCTTTTTGGCGCTGCATCAACGTTACTGTAGTCAGAAAGTCATGTTTGAAAGTTGCTGGTATTTTCAGCCTTAATTCATCCTGGCCTGTCCAACATCTTAACTTTTTTTTTTTTTTTTGTTCATTTTATCTTTCTATAAGCTTTCAAACACTCCCCCCTCCCCACCTCCTTTTCCCTCCCCCTTCTCTCTACTCTCCGTGCTATGGAATATTCAGTAACTCCCTTGGCGTCTTCCACTACTTTTCGGCCACGATCTTTCCTCCTCTGGGCGATGGTCAGTGGACATAGTGCCGGACACGCCCAGACATCAGTTTCAAATTCTACTCTGATAGATTTTTAAAAAATATTTTCATTTCTCTTTTCTTTTCCTTTCATTTTATTTTCTTTTTAGGGTATACTGACATCGAATGGTGTTCATGCCTTGTCGAACTATATCATTTCGGGGAATAAATTCATCAACTAGGTATTTTAAGCAAAATCATATGACCTAGGGAGCATCGCTCACATGTGGCTTTGTTTACTTGCTCTGTGCATGGGAGACAAATCTGGACGAATGATGAACTTTCAGACCTGTCACACCATATAAACAAAGCCACATGTGAGCAATGTTCCCTAGGTCATGTGATTTTGCTTAAAATACCTTATAATGGCGACTGTGCGGGACACAATCTGTGACGTCATTCTTCCTGATGGGTACTCTTGTGATGTTGGCGAGTCTTACAGCTCGGTCTTACCCATTTTGTATTTAAAACTTCCAGCCATCCGATCTCATCCTAGCCCCAGCCGATAGGACAAACTCATAGCAAAAACAAACCACTCGAAGCAGCCCACGAGGACGAGGTGATCAAGAGTCTGCTTTGAAATGGCTGATATGAAAACGAAAGGGGGGGGGGTTGAAGATAAGGTCACTGACCGCTCAAACCAACAGCTGGAAGAGAATGGAAACTCATCACGCGTTTCCGCCTTGAAAACTGGTTAATTTCTACTTCTCTTACTTTTATAACTATAGGGGTGTCCTTTCTTTCTTTCTTTCTTTCTTTCTTTCTTTCTTACTTACTTTTTCTGCTATGACTATCTGATAATTGGGATATTCATTGATGACGTTCAGGGATTAGACCTGGGTTGCGGTCCTCCAGTGGCTTCTGTCACTCTGCGAAGCTAGGCTGTGTTTGCCATCGTACTGTACCGTCCACTGGGTCTTCTCAGGACTGATTTTGCTGCGCTGGGCCTGAACCTTGCAATACGTCGTTACTGGTCCATCTTTACATGTGTCTTTCTCTCTCTCTCTCTCTCTCTCTCTCTCTCTCTCTCTCTCTCTCTAATCAGATTTTTTTGTGAAGTCAGAATGGGCCAATGCTCTAACATGAATCATTCCAGAGAGATTTTTTTTTTCGGGGGGGGGGGGAGAGGTGGGTAGCAAACAAACAAACAAACAAACAGAATTGGTGTGATGGTCCGTTTCTAGGCACAACACTGAACATAGCCGTCCTCATGCTGGTGTGCTGTTAAATCCCAACACAAACAAGCAATCTCCTATCTGTTTATTATTATTTTGTCGTTGATATCACGAACTGTTGCAAGCGACATTTTTGGACTCTTCCGAGATATTGAGGTTCAAAGTTTTTGCCCATGTTCAACTGACCATTGTGGCCTTACTATTCGCTCACAAAAAGCTGATTTTTGGATCAGTTGTAGCTTTTTGTGTATTTTTAATGTTACTAATTTGCATTTGACACAAACCCGCTTACTTTTTTAGATATATTGCGATATGACTTGAAATCTTCTCTTGCCTTGAAAAGCCTTAGATACAGTGGTATAATTTTGTCTGATTATCTGTGTCTTTTCCTCATTGTGTCCACTTTGTCAGTTTTGTCTGTCTGTTGGTCTGTCAGTTTGTTATCCCAACTGTCTGTTATGTGTCTGTGTCATCACTGTGTGTTTGTACACTTGCTGGATTGATGATCTGTCTGTCTCTTTTGCTGACTGTATGTTTGGTATGTCTGAGTAGCCTTATCAAGATGACAAGAGCTCACGCACAGAAAAGCACTCTGCACGCGTTGACTACGTGATGTGTGGGGGTCTCCCTCTTCCCCCCCACTTGATGTCCACTTCAGCCCTCTTCTCTCTGACTGGTTCTTCCACTCAAGGCCGAACTGGCTAAAACTACGCCATCCCTTAACGGTGCACTGCCTATCTGCCCACCGGAATTACAATATAATACACGCCTGTGCCATGCGCACGTCAGTACTGCAGCAATGCACTCACTCTACCAGTTCTTGCGTATTGATCATGTTCATTGGAGATGTAACCGGTCTGTTAGCCGGCGACGTTTCATACGTATAAAAATTGGAGATCAGAACTGAGTTGATGTGATACCGTCCATCCAGTTGCCGGGATGTTTTGGAGACTGCGTGTCGTTCAGCGCTTCAGAATGGCACGGCACATACAAGTACAGGTAGGCCTAACTATGATAATATACGCCTTCCACTGCATGATCGCAAGTCCTAGTGTCACGAACAATTTGAGCCTGCATGACAGTAATATAATAGGAGATCGTTTCACTGATTATCTGCCCTTTCCAAAAGAGGGATTTGTGTAAGGGGAGATCATTTTGACCAGACTTTTACTTCCCTTTGCCAGACAAAAGATGTGTTTAGCAATCAGTGTAAAGAGGAAAAAATCCTTTCACTGCTTGCTATTCGAAAGACTGATGGGAAAAAAATTTGATAAAATTATAACAATAAGGAGAAAACTTCTTTACATCATAATTCTTTGGGAATTTTTTCTATGTTTCAAGCAAAGGGCAGAAAAGTGATTTTTTTTTTCCCTCTTTATACACGGCTTTTTCAATCTCTATTTTGTCTGGTAAAGGGAAGTAATAGGACTGAGCACAACCAGCTCAATTTTCTCCTTATCCCTCACATTCATGCGGACTCATTGTGGACGCGTCCTAACTAATTCCGTACTCATACTGCGATGTGTCTTGGACGATTGGAGTTGATGGAGCCCGCACGTCCCTCTCCTAACAAGTTGAGTTTGAGCTTTTACCTCCTCCAGATTGTGTCGAAGATCGAACTTTACGAGTTGCGTTAAACTTTGTCCAAAGAGTCTACAGCACAGTAAGTCATTGTGTCCGTCAACCAAAGAAATTCCCAAGTACGAGCAGCATAACGAACACAAACATTGCAAAGAAGGAAAACGTTACTTTTTTGCTGGTTATGTAAAACAATATTTAACAGTTTGAAATTTCACTATAATGATGAACAATTGTGTGTGTGTTTTTTCCTAATCACCATATTTGTTTTGTTTTTTCATAGCTTTTCGCGTCACGTTTTTCAAGTAAGGGAAAACATCATTTCCCCCCCCCCCTTCTTTACAATGCCTGTCTTATAGTTCTTGAACTTGGCAAAGGGAAGCAACCTAGCTGGTTAAAAAAAAAAAGGCTCCTTGATAAGGTGCTCCTGAATGGTCATCTGTCTGAGTATTAACCATCAACCTCCTCTTTACGCCTGTCAGCCGCCTGCCCTCCTGCGGGTGGTAATGTCGGACTATCCATCCAGCAAAGATACAAAATACTAAAGCAGAACTGGTTTCGAGAAGACATTGATAAAGGTACACTTATTTTTCTGCTTTATCAATTGACAGCTAGTTAGCTGTTGTGCACGTGGACATGTTATACGTTTGATCCGAGGAGTTTGTGAACAAATTAAGGAGCTTCATCAAAACTATTATTTGCATAGGTAATTGCTGTTTGTTCTATTAATTGATAAGTACTTTATCCTCTGAGGGATTATCCAAACTCAAGCCGCATACGATGGATGAAACATCGTTCGAGCGAGTCTTGCTAGCAGCTTCAGACTAGAGCCATCAAGACCACAAAGTATTAATTTTTAAAGCGACAGATTTTATTCATTCCCCATGGGCTCTGGTGTCCTGTTTGTTTGGCCAAGGCGTTAACAGAATTCACATTTGTAGCAAAAAAAAAAAAAAATCTCTACCCTGCAAACCCCGTGTCAAGAGAGCGGAACTTTATCCTTATCGCGTGTAGAAAATCCCAATGATATCCGCTATGGAAACTTGTGGTTTAAAACAGAAACTAAAACTGATTTGAGACGCTACACAATGAATTCAGGCGCTCGTCAAACTGAGCCGACCGGAGAAATTACGTGTTTTTCAACAGTGAATGTATTTTTCACGCATTTTCTATTTCTTTACCAAACCCTTCCATATCAATCTAAAAATGCATTTCAGAGTTCAACGTACCGAAATAGATCGAGTAAAAGCCCTTTGTAATTTAGTAGTACGTTCTAACAAGGATTAATACGGATTTATGAAAGTGTTCGGCCATTTTCTTAATAAATTTTAAACAGGCCACCCCCATTGTCCTCAACTGCCAATATCCCTTAAGGTAGAACAATATTTTCATACACTGATAGGGAAATGAATAATCTTAACACTGATAGCAATAGTTTCATATGCTGAAAATCTAACGAGAACCTGATTACATTGTGTCGCGTCTCATATATATATTTATATATACTTCTTTTTTTAAAATTATTATTCCAATATGAGAAAATGTTCCGTGGCCACTATTGCACGTTTATGGCTTTTGTGCTGTGACTAGATGTCGCCTTGCCACTCCAAATACACAGACAAAGAATAGTATGACGGATACCACTCGACTTGGTGGGCGCTGATTCAGTTCCGCGTATGCAGTTATCGATTTCTACTGCCATCCATTTGGCTCGTGCGTTATCTAAAAGTCACGGGCGGTGTTACATAGAACACACACACGCGCTCCAGGGAAAGTGGCACATTGTCATTTGCACGGTAGGCAGCGTAACCGTACGGAGGGGACGTCTAGAACTGGACGTGACCTTAGCGCAATGTGAGTACCGTACTAAACTGCAGCTTAGTCTTTTTGAGGGTTAATTCTTAATAACTTGTATGTTTTGCAAGCATGTACTTGATAAGTATTTGTGCCATTTCAGACTGATAAGCTTTATCTCTCAATGTAGTAAATTTTGTCCTAACATAATGCCAGTTGCCATTCATACCAATTAGGTTGGAAGAGATAGCAAGAACTACAAAGATAAAAAACAAAAAAACGTTGAATTACGAATATAATGATAAATTGCGGCTGAAGAAGGTTGGAAATAGTCATTCATTCTGAGACCATGTAACATAGTAAGGAGGTGCTAATTGACGAAAGTATCAAATTTAACTCACCCATAACGGCGCGCGCACGCTGTCTATGAGTAAGATCGTTTTTGGTGAAGTTAAAACAGGATATGAAGTCTTCGTCATCGAAAGTTTTTGTTGTTTTTTTCATTTTTTTTTTTTTTTTGTTCTTGATGTAGTAAGTGTTGTTACTGTTTTATTCCTTTGGGGAGGGGGAAGGGGAGGAGAGTCCACAAATGGCTGTCATCAAAAGCTGCGTCAAAGGACTTTATTTTACCTGTAAAGAACGTATGATTTCAGAGGTTTTATAAAGTTGAAAGTTCGAATATTATAGTTCACAACAGAGCAAAGCTTTTCAACTAGTGCTAACGTCATGTATACCATACTGGCTTTCTGAATTTTAGTCTCAAAAAGAATCAAGTTCAGACGGTGATGCGATCTTGATCAAAATTTTCCAACTTCTTCCGACCATTCAACATGATAATTATCTTACAATTCAGACATAGAGAATGAGTGACACGTTGAAAGACAAGAAATTTTGAAAAAATAACAACAACACAATATCAGAAACAACACAAAGAACAAAACAAAAACAAAACAAAAGAGAGAGAGAGAGAGAGAGAGGAAAAAAGTTCGGGGGGGGGGGGAGGAAGAGGGATACCGGAGATGTTTACAAATTTTTTTTTTTTTTTAAATCAGGGCACTGCAGCTCTGACATTAAGGCTTTAAATGCTCAGTTAGTGTAACCCTATTATCCGACTTTTAGCTGGTAAAGCAGATTCATTTTTTCCCCCATCTTGTCATCCTTTCCAGTGATGATTAGTTCAAAATCTTCTTCCACTTCTGTTCTCGTTTTGTTATACCTTATTTACCACCGACCGGAGACGTCTTTTATGAATCTCATACAGCCCATAATGACATTATTGCTTGCCACACTTACAGGCATGGCTTTCATTGGCTGAAAGCTTGGATTCTGTTGGCTGTTTAACATGAAAATGTATTTTTAGCAGACAAACTCTAAATATAGATATGGGGTGAATCAATGTCCCATCAGTCTAAATGACCCTATACTAAGGTTATAAAATTCATGCTGTTTTGGGACCAGAACAATGACCTTGTTGTCAGAGCTAAGAGGGTTAAGCTAATCTATTTTTCCACGCAGAGCCCTGAGATCGTTTCCCAGATTATCTGGCCTTTCCAAAAGAGGGATTTGTGTAAGGGAAGATCATTTTGATCAGATTTTTACTTCCCTTTGCCAGTCGAAACCTGTGTTGAGCAAGCAGTGTAAAGAGGAAAAAATCTCTTCTTTTACTCCTTGTTAGTCGAAAGACATGGCCAAAAATAATAGATAAAATTATAACAATATGTAGAAAACATTCTCCTTATACCATTATTATTATTATTATTTTTTAATTTTTCATTGTGTTTGTTTCAAGCAAAGGTCGCAAACGTGATTTTTTCCCCTCTTTGCACTACTTGTTCAATCCCTCTTTTGTCTGATAAAGGGAAGTAATAGGACTGAGCACAACGATCTCCTATTGTAATGCCTTTCCTGGCCAATTTTGCCCTACTACTAAAACTATTACAATCAAAATGTACCAAGTTCTCATTGTTACTTGTAATCGTTCATGTTTTACACACCTACTCCTATTCTTGTCGCTAACTATTGCTCCTTTGAGTAGTACTATAAGTACTAACTACGCCATTCTGCTTGAACTACATACCTACTAGTCCCACCACTCCGCTCCCTGTTTGACGCCCACTGCTCTCTTGTTACAAGTACTGGTACTGGTATCAGAGCCATTTCTGCAGCTGTTACTTTCCACACTTAACTACCTTTATTTCCAATGCTGCAATGTGCATTACTTTTACTTTTCAACCCTCTTCATAGTCTGAAGTATTCCGGCTATCAGCATCACCATCATTAAAACCATTAACACTGCATCTACCTCCTTTACTACTTCTATTATTACTACGGCATGTATCATCACTACAACGATTGCTACTATTGCTACTAATTCTATTATCACTACTGCTACTATTGCCACTGCTACTACTATTATTGCCGCTGCTAATACTACTATTACTACTACTACTGCTGCTGCTACTATTCTACTACTTCTTCTACTACTACAACTACTACTACTACTACATCTTCTACTACTACCACTACTATTACTGCTACTACTACTACTACCTCTTCTACTAATTCAACTACTACTACTACTACTGCTACTACTGCTACTACTACTACTACCACTACTACTGCTACTACTACTACTACTACTGCTACTACTACTACTACTACTACTACTACCACTACTACTACTTATGCTGTCGTTGCTGCTCCTATCATGTACTACCACTTGGAACAGTCGCAATAATATCGTGGGGAAATTTATCCTCCCCCAATTATTCCATTTCAAAAAGAACTGCGATACCAAATGTTAGGAGTTGCGAACAGCAGTCGCAATATGCGCAGGACAGAAAAAAACAAAAAACAAATCAAAAATGGTTATTTGTCACATACAATGTGGGTCTGGCCCTTCCACATTATAGCAGCCACACTGTGTGGGCACAGGCTGTCAGTTTCCATGTCCTACCAAGCTGTGCTTCTGGGCCGCCATGTTACGAAGGAAGATATTGTATAAACCAATAGCCTGCATGCTCACCACCGCAAAGTCTTGAAATTGATAGAGTACTAGAGATTCGTTTTAAGAAACTTTCTGCCTCTTTTAAAAACCCAGCTATTTCACATCCACTTCAAGGATTTCCATCTTGTTGTACAGGATTTACTAAAGATTTCACCAAATGTTTGCTGCGTGCAATATAAACGGCTAAAACAAAATTCTTAATGTCGACGCCGTTGTTTCAGAGGTTTATCGTAGCAAATGCTACTAAGACTTAATTAAGAATTGATTTAAGAACATCAGTGAAGCGATCAAAATACCATGGCGGATTTTACGATAGTTTCACAAAATTTATTGTGTATTTGTTTCTTAGAATTATTAGGTTAAATTCATTAACTGCGTCATCACACAACAAAATAATATTTCTGTGGCGTCGAGTTCCACATCCTTCCTCAAACCTGACCCAAACCGGACATATATCGGTCGTCACCCTTTCTGCCGTCCGCCTTATGTCTTAGCCCACTTCAGCTCTCGGTCTTTTAAGTTCTAAGTGGCTCTTTACCCGTGAGACCTCAGACGCACAGCGGCCATTTTGGTGGCCTATTTATAGATCTCATGCGTCCTTTGACAATACCCTTTATTTTTCTCTTTTGGAATTTAAATATTTCCAAACTTATTAAATTATGTCTTTCCAGAAAAATAAAATTAGAGACCTTCTATTGCAAAATGTCGTTGTCTTTAAAATCTGCGTGATATGCGGTGTGTTTTATAAGACAGAACGCAAAACTGAATCCGCGATATTCAGTACGTTTTCCGGGAAATTGCGGTTTATCAAAGCACTTTAGAGCAGCTGGCGTCACCAGCCAAATGTGGGGAAGTTGTTTGTGTGTTTTCCTTTGTTGTTTTGCGTCACCTGGTCGAGACAACAAAACAATGCGTAGATGTCTCTGATGTCGTTCAGATTTGCCAGATATCAGAACTATTTTGGCATTGGGAGATTTTTTTTTTTTTTTTAGGTCAAGACCAGGAAGACCATGCGTAGTAGTTTTTGTTGTTCCCATTTTCAGTGATCAGAAACTATCTATCTATCTATCTATCTATCTATCTATCTATCTATCTATCTATCTATCTATCTATCTATCTATCTATCT
>JBCAUA010311107.1:0-34828 GCA_038406235.1 Peronia verruculata | reverse complement strand
CTCTCTCTCTCTTTTCTGTCTCTCTCTCTGTCTCTCTCTTTTCTCTCTCTCTCTCTTTCTCTCACTTTTATATCTCTTTCTCTCTCTCTCTTCTCTCTCTCTGTCTCTCTCTCTCTGTCTGTCTCTCTCTCTCTCTCTTTTCTCTCTCTCTCTGTCTCTCTCTTTTCTCTCTCTCTTTCTCTCACTTTTATATCTCTCTCTGTCTCTCTCTCTCTCTGTCTTTCTTTCTCTTTTCTGTCTCTCTCTCTGTCTCTCTCTTTTCTGTCTCTCTCACTTTTCTGTCTCTCTCTTTCTGTCTCTCTCTCTATCCACCTTCCATTTCCTGTTACTCACTTTACATCCTCCCTTCCCTCTAACTCTTTTTTTTTCTTTTACCTTCTCTCTCTTTGTCTCTCTCTCTCTCTCTCTCTCTCTGTATTTCTTTCTTTCTTTCGATTCTCTGTCTATCTTTTTCATTCACGTCTATCTCTCTTACTTTGTCTCTCGTTTCCTAACCGACGCTTTGTTCTCTCTTTGTCCCTCCGTCTCTCATTCATTCATTGTCTATTGCTGTTGCACATTTCTGCCCTCGATCTCTCGTTCTTTCGTCCTCATCATGAAACAGCCACTTTGAATTTAAATGACAGGATCTAGATGAGGCTGGAAACAAAATTGACTGATGAAGCGCAAAATGCTTGATTGACACTGTTCTTTTCTCTCTTTCTTTCTCTGTCTTTTTTTTCTCTCTCTCTGTCTCCCTGTCTCTGTTCCCCTCCTGTTTCTTTCTCTGTGCCCTCTTTGTCATTCTTCAACAGGGCTTGCCTGTAAGAAAGATAACTTTTCTGAATACAAAATATATGAAAATCATCCCCTGTGCCACGTTGCATTGAATTCAAATTAGCTGTTATTTATGAATCTCATTTGTGGCAAAGAATATTAGTGCCAAGAAACAATCATGAGCTCAACCATACATCATAGCTGAATTGTAATTTTAAGTCTTATTCCTGGCTTTGGTTTTCTCTTTTGTTTGTTTGTAAATTCTGATTTTTTTTATTTTTTTTAAACCAGGGACGCATGTTGCTTCGGCAGGCCCATAGACATAGATTCACTGAAATACAAACTTTTTTTTTTTTTTTCATAGTTGAGGGAATTAGGCCTAATCTCTTTGTTGTACTCTGGCCAGTCTTGTAACCTTGAAGTTTTACCAACACATATATTTTTAACTTTAGATGTTAAAATTCTTAAACAAGATGTGACTTGTATCTATCTGTTCCATGCAATTCTCCAAATGTATGGTTATCTGTGCTACCATTTTTTGTACTTCTGACTTTTGGATTTTATAGAAGAGTCAATCTTTCTTTATCTCTCCATAGTATTATTTTATATGCCATGCATGTCTAAACTGAGCACAATTGTCTATTTAATGATGCTCTGTATATTCAGCTTTGGATCTTAGAGGAGAATGTCTTGTTTCTGTATCATGGCCTCATTATTATGGTTGACCCTTTTATCATAATTTGTATTTTTTAATATGGATCCCGCCCAGAGAACAACATTACTAGTTTAGCACTTTTTGTCTGCTCTCTGTTTGATTTACATATGTTTGGTTGACTGGTATGTGACAATTTGTATTTTCAGCTTTGGATCTCAGAGAAGAAAGCGATGGTCAAGTTTATGCCTGTCACTCGAGATGTCACCACCCATCAGAACATCTCTGTGGACATCATCGTCAGTGATGGTCTCACGCATGACTTGTCAGTCTCGTTGACCGGAAGGTGATGTGGATGTCACTTGTTCTTGCCATTGTGATGGTTGTTATTGCTTTTGTTGTTTGCTGTTTTTATCTTTCGAGATATATTTCTGCCATGCTCCACCTATAGCAGGTTGTTACTGATTGCTCTGTCAATATGAGGCTTACATAGTTATATTAATTTATTATAGCCATGACTAAGTTTGTTATTCTTGTCATTCCTATGGTGAGGGGGACTAAATCTTAACATTATAACGATATTTCTAATGTTTAATGAAGGACAATGCCATGGCACAAACCTATACAATATATTTGGTTCACCCTTTGAATGCTGGCTTCTGAGCTTGCTAACCCATTGCTTCTGCTCCTTCTAGGGAAAAACACTTATATTACAGACGCCTTAATATCATGCTTAAAAAGGTTTGGTACTGGCAATAAAATGAACACTCTTCAGAAATGAAAATTAGTTTGAATTACCCTATTTACCTACATTATTCCAGTCTTTATGCCAGTCCCTGTAACAAGTTGATCCTTTTCAAATACACAAATACTGCAACAAAATGACACACTTCCTCAATTTCTGAAATATGAAAATTATGGTACGGTGTTTGGGCATTTTAGGAACTTCCTGAAATATCAGGATAATGGGCTGAAAGGGTAAATAAAAATTATTAAAAAGCCATGCAAAATTAAAAGAAATTTTGACCTTGATGCAGTGGCTCAATGGATATAGTGTCTGCTCATGGAGAAAACAGGCCGGGATCGACTCGTGGGTTCTGAATAGTGGGATGATAGAACACGAAGATCGAAAACCCACATTTTTTCAGTGACTCAGCAGTCCCCTGGCTTCCTGTGGGTGGGGAAGCCTGATGTCTAGCCTTCTTGGATAAGGACGAATATATTTTGGAGGTCCCGTGTGTACATTAAAGAACCCTTGACAGTTCAAAATCAAAAGAGTAGGCCTGAGTGCTGCTGTTGGGACAAAATTTCCAAATTCCAAATTTCTATCCACAAAAAGTCTCAGCAGAAGTTGGCAACTTCTAAAAGCTGAGATAATTCTACATTCTTAGGATTAAAAGGCTTAAGAAAAACAAAAACTTGGGAGCAAAATTATGGTGGAATTGCATAAATAGCACATTTCATACAAAATGAAATAATATGATCATAGAGGTGCTGAATGCCAGAGAAAAGAATTGTTAAGTGATTTATTGATTATAATTTTCCCTACTCGCTTTCATTTTCAGCGAGGTGAAGTTGCAAGTTGATGGCATCTCAATATACAGCCAACGTTACCCCAAACCAATAGAGCACAGAGGCACTGTTGTCCTTGGCTACAGTCTCAGACAGATTGAGAGTAAGTACAAACACACAACTGCACTAGAGCCGAAGTGACCCATCAAAGAGAGATAATATTTGTTCATCTTTCAATCTTTGTGTTCTGCCATTTTAGATCAATTGTGTTGTCATTTAGTTCCCTTTTGGAGGAAGGGGGGGGGGGCAGTTAATCTTTTACATGAGGTTTTTAAATTTTCTTTTTGAAATTTTCTGTGGTTTTCAAAATATCTTTCTAATTTTGTTGTTGTTGTTATTGTTTCTCTGTTACCTTCCATTGAAAACATTTTTGTTTTATTCAGTCAGATGCACATGCAACTGTGTACATTCATGCCATGTTTCTATTAATATTTTCCTGTTGACATGCCTTTCATTTTTTTTTTCTTGAAGTCTTTCAGGGAAACTGTTTATGATTTCATACAGTGAAGGGAAGAAAGCCTGACAGGCCTACTAATTATGGAAAAAATATTTTTAAATGATAAATATTTCAAGAAATGAGTGCTTAACACGGCTTGCAGATTTAAAGAAGTAAAATGCTAAACTCATACAAACAAAACTGTATTTCCTAATTCAAATTTTATTCATAAAGTGTTTTTTCTTTTTAGTATTTGTTGGTCATATCTTAGCTCAGTTCTCTGTTGCTCTATCTCCATTTTTCCCATTTTGAGAAAATGTATGTTTTATGTTTAGCAACTTTTATAGTACATTTATTGTACAAAAGAGATACGACAGAATGATATTCAAAATCTATCTGTTTGGGCAAGTGATTGGTGAAATGATTACAGTATATGGTAGATTTAGGTCTACTATGCCTTTTTCATATGACATATGTATCTCCAAATCGCGCAAAATGGAGATAAGACAACAAAGAACTGAGCTCACAATATGTCAGCAACAGGCAGTTTGTGAACTTGTGACAGTAAAGCACACTTTTGTTTTCATTATGCTGAGCATTAAAGTTGTTTTTCCATCTTTATTTATCTCAGAACAATATGGTTTTGTGGGCTGCATGTATCGCATCAAGATCCAAGGCCAGAGACTGGACCCTATTGCTCTCATACAGTCTGACGATGCTGTTGGTTTGATTTTGGATGGGTAAGCACCAGCAGTATAAAATATTACATTTAAAAAAAAAAACTTAACATTGTTATAATATGCAAAAATTATGTGCCCTTTAGATAGTTATTTTAGTAAGAATGGAAATCTGAAATCAATAACTAAGGAGCTTGTTATTGAATTTCTGGAACAGACATAATATCTATTTTGCACTTTTACCTGATCTTGTCATTAATTTCATGTGTTTGTGAATGAAAGAAATCCAATAAGTGCAAAAATAAGCATTCCTTTGTTATTGATTGAACTTTGTCAGGAGTAGGATTTGGCCCTCTATAGGTGAAAAATCCCAAGATGACAGAATATCCATTTACTCCTTAACCTGTGAAAGAAAATAGGTATTGTTGATGGATTTTGATATATTCCAGAGGGGTAATTATGGAGTTTGGCTTCCCATTTTCAGCTCCCTTGGCATAAAAAAAACAACAAAAAATACAGATCTAGTATGGACATACTATCAGACAATGGACATTCGTAGACTACCATCCGTCTTCAGCTTGTTTACATACTAGCAGACAACAGACAGTGACCTAGCCAATGGGCTAGCAGAACCAGCAAGCATTCTGGAATACCAGATGGATGCCTAGTGAAATGCGGGCCTGAACTTCACAACTACCTGACATTTCCCTGATTCTAGTGAAACATCAATCTCTTTGATAAATAACAATGTGTTACCTCCACTGCAGACATTATTAATTAATCATGTCTGTTCTCCCAACATTTCTTCCCCAGCTGCCAACTAGTGGATCATTGCGCTGACAACAATATTTGTGAACATGATTCCGTATGCCTGTCTGACTGGGATGGTGTGCATTGTTTGTGCCATGGGGATCATTATGAAGGCAAAGCTTGTCACTTCTGTAAGTTCTTAAACCGCTGATAACCAATAAGCAATTAACATTTTTTCATTTCACTTCTTGAAACAAATACCGGTAACAGTATCTTCAGAAATGAATTTTGCTCAATTCTTGTGACCAAGTGGTCAAAATAAGCTCAGTGGTTTTTCCACAATAGAAATCAGATTCCATCTTTTGATTTTATTCGGTACATTGCATTAGATCTTTTAGATTTTACATGTAGATTTTAGACTCCAGAAAACAGAAGTTCCACCCCAGGTCAATTGGCTTCAGGAGGATTAAAACTGGGAGATTTGGGGTTAAGGTAGAAGTTAAGATGAAATATAGGGTTTCTTCAAGCACCCTGGTACATTTGTTAGGCTACGATATTAAGATCATCTGGTAGCAATAGTCTTGTCCTATTAATTTATCTCCTTGAAATAAACAGACTGAAATTGTTTTTTATGTTTTTCACCAATTTTGTTAGAGTGATTGACTAAAGTGTTCCGGGAATCATTGGCTCATAATGAAGAGATTAATCAAGATGGAAAGAGAAGTTTAAGTTTTACTTTCTGAAAATGTTTCTCTTCTTTTTTAGTGTCACAGAATTAAATTTATAACAACAATAAAAAGCCAGAAATAATCTTTTTTGGAGCTTTTAAAATACTGATTGAAGTTTGCTTTTCAGGCTATTCATTTTGACTTGACTTTTCTCACTGACCTGCCATACCTGAACATTTCTTATGTTTTATAGCTCGTATTTCATCAATCCAAGAATTACATACACTGTCTGAAATCAATAGGAGAAGATGTACAGGAGTAAATTTTGATATCGGATAAACCAAAAAACCTGAATTGATTGAAATGTTCTATCATATGGAATTCCTTCCAGCAAAATATGCCAGTACATGTGAGGATTATTATCGTATGGGATATACAACCAGTGGTGTCTACCTCATTGACGTCGATGGAGCGGGACCTTTGGAGCATGCATATGTCCAGTGTAAGATGAATGAAAATGAAGTCGGTGGTGTAACAGTTGTGGAACATAACTTTGAAACCAACTACACAGTGAGAGCTCCTTGGCTACCAGACATTCAATACCATCTGAAGTACAGGTTTGTCTTGATTTGTTTTTCCTCTCATGTTGTTGAATGTTGATGGAGATGAAGTTGTCTTTCTTGGGGTAGATGTATACTATCAGTGATTAAACAGCTGATTTTTCACTATATTTTTCACCACAATCCTTGTAACTACCTTTTATCTTGGAACTTTTCTGCCCATGAATTCTTATAGACTGTTGTCACTGCTGGCTGTTCAAATGGCAATTGCACTCTATACACAAACTATTTATTTCTTTGATGCTCTGTAGAGGTCAGTAACTACAGAATGACTGAAACATCCAGGGATACTAACACCATGTTTTATTTGAACCACCTTAGTTTTTGTTTCTCTTGGATAATGGACATTAATCAATTGTTTTTATTTACATTATTTACTGAGTTGAGTTTATTGTTGAAATGTGTTGTTACATTTTTTAAATTAGAAATAAAATAGACCCCTGTGGTTTTACTCCAATTTTTCACTGAATGATTCTGAATGTGTGTTCTGCAGATGTCATTTGTTATATACATAAACAGATGATATCTCTAAAGCTATGAAATCAGTGTAGCAGATTGATATATATTCTTGTTTTTTTTTTTTTTTTTTTCAGCATTATCCATAATGTTATCATAAAAATATGAAAATACCAAACTCGGTCAGACCAGGTAGAATAGGAAAAGAACACCAGGAAACTCTTAATTCTGCAGTTCCCACAATTCTTACACATAACAAAGATACAACAATGGAAAACCCATGTGACATCACTGAAAAATAAAACCTTACACTGAAACTGCACTTCACCTGATATACTGCAATAGACCCTAATCCCAAACATGATAAATTCAGTTATGAACACACTGCAGATGCAGGAGAAGACAACCAACTTAAGTATTTGCAACAACAGCACCAATGTAAACACAAACTGTTTTTATTCATAGATAGATGAAAAGAACCATAGTAGTTTTAATCCTAAAGGTAGACAACTTGTATTGTTCATGTTCCTGTGACTAGTTCCATGCTGAAATTTTTATTTCATCTCAGCCAAAAATATATTCATGATGATTTTTTTGGTGTTTTTTTTTTCCAATCATGGCAGATGTCCAATGTAAATTTTATTTTACACTATTATTGAAAATGATCAGAAAAGGCCTGAACTATTACAGCTTTTCTAAAAACATCAAACTTTATGGTTATTCTAATCCTTCTGTCCAGAATTGAACCAAATACATAAAGAGAAAAATGACAAATTACAATATTAAAAATAAGACTTCAATTGTTGTCAAGTTCTTAAGTGTCTCTTCATTCAAAATATCAAAAAAGCGTAGTCTTTTTTTTTTATTTCACATTTGTCTTTGAAATTATCCAGTGATTATCAGCCCTTGGTCCTAGAATATTGAGAAATTTGAGCTAATTGTTCATCTGGCTGCCTAGACCATATTTGGGAATGCAAGATGTTCAGAGTGATTGCTCTGTCCAAATAATGTGTGGTAGTCATTTGGTCCATCTCAACCTTTAGACACTAAGAAAAGTGACTGATTGTCACATAAGTTCAGAATTTTCAACTGTTTAGTTTCATTTTGTCACAGTTACATCAATTTAAGTTTGCAGAATTCAAGCCATGCAGGCACGTTTTATATTATGCAATAAGGTGTGTTTTTTGTTTTTTTTTGTCTCAGGGACATGTCCAGAGAACAGCTGACATATCTGACCCTGACCTCAGGAAAGTGTAAACAATACCTGGAGTATGACTGCAGTAATGCCCCTCTCCAGTAAGTGTACATTACAGATCTTGAAACATTGCAGAAAATCCATATCTTTTCAAGTGATGTGAATTAATTATGATTTCAGTTACTGAAATGCATTTTTTAAATTGATACTGGATTTTTAATATCAAGGGCCCATGTGAGAATTACTATTTACTAAAGCAGTAGGCCTACTGCACAAAGTGGAATAAAAATCAAAAGTTTATTGAAAATATGGAAAAGAAGCCTCTCTTCTCGTTCAGCCAGTACTTACTTTCATTTTATCTGCCCAGCTATTTTTTGTCCGTAATGGATTCTATAAAGCTATAATTGACAAGAATTCTGTCCATATCTTTGGTAAACATGTTTGATCTTTCATGAACTTGTGATAGGAGAAAACAATTATTACAATTAGGATACTTACAAATACAATTTGTTGGAAGGGGTCATTGTTTAAAATTTTTTGACATGCCTGTAAATAAAAATGATGAATGAGTTTTTTTTTTTTTTTTAAATAGGAATTAATTTTACCCAGATTTCTCTGTTTCTCATCAACATGATTTCATAGAGCAGGTTCACTAGTAATCCCAGTTATCAAGATGATAACTGAAAGGAAATTTAAATAATATAAAGTGATATATCAGCAGCAGAACATCATCCATTATTCTAAAAAATGTAATCAAGTTTAATTTAAGAGAATAAAATTGACCAAAAGTTCAACTTCATTTGATATGCATTCTTGTTCATTATCATTCAGCAAGATGAAAATAGCCATAATGTCCAAACAGCATTACTCAAGATCACGTTTTCATGTTCTGACATTATGTGGTCATCATCCAACATATAATAAGTTTATTGTTTTTATTGTACCAAAATACACAGATATACCATTTATAGTCAGCAATCTTCAACAATACTATCTGTTCAGAGAATGGTACTTTCTACCGCCCTGATGTTTCTTTAACTATTGAAATTATCAGTCTTCTCTCTTTTTTCAAAAAATGTAATTTTTGCTACTACTTTTGCTTTGGTCAGACTGAGTAAGAAAACATGGTTCAAGTCAGCCAATGGTGAGATTGTGGACTACATCGGCTCCCACATGTCAGGCTTTTGTGAATGTCCATCAGATAGAGGCTGCGACGGGGAACATTGTTACTGTGATCTGCGTAGGTTACTGAGTGGATGGATGGACAAATGGGTGGATTGATGGATGGATGGATGGATGGATGGGTGGGTGGGTAGGTGGATGGATGGATGGATGGATGGATGGGTGGATGGATGAGTGGCTTGGTAGATGGATGGATGGATGGATGGATGGATGGATGGGTGGATGGATGGATGGATGGATGGATGGATGGATGGATGGATGGAGAGATAGATGGGTGGATGGATGGACAGATAAATTAAGGGATGAACAATTAGCTATTTTAATGGATTTCTGCCTTTTTTTTTTTTAATGACTTGAAAATAGATCGAGACAAGTGGGACACAGACAAAGGCTACAACAGAGAGAGGCGCCAGCTGCCCATTATGGAAATGACTTTCATTCAGAATGATGCAGGCATAGCACATATGACCTTGGGTCCCTTAAGATGCTGGGATAGAGGTGAGTATCTTTTTGCGTGTCAGAGTCAGCATTCCATCCACTGTCATTCTACACAACAAAAGTAATAACAGATAACAGTTTTCCATGCATAACAATTTTATTTCATTCCAATTATTTATACATCTGTGTCAATGTACCAATCTTTATCTACAAAGAAATCAATCTTGATTCTTAGGACTCTAAATTCCATTAACTCTTTTAGCAATTTGCGTTTGTGATGATCCTCTTCATTCTAATTTTTTTTGTTTTCAGCTTTCTGATTATTCTTATGGTGCCACAGTCATATTACACCATAGTTGGAAATTTACATTCTGAAAGGCCTTGAACTTGCTCATTCTTGCCCAGAAAAAAAAAAAAAATAATGGGGAATTACATTTCCTATGAATTTATTGAAAGGTGTGATATTTACATGAATTTTGGTTCTCTTGCTTCTTTGGAGATTAACTATGACCAAGAATAAGTGGTCACATATATTCAGAATACTCTTGACAATGGTAAACCACACAACACTAGGTATCAGAGAAATCTTTCCAATTTACATGAAGAGAACTAGGAGCATTGATCCTTAAGAAGAATCTGTTCTTCAGTTTATCAGTGGTGTAAATTTCACGAGTAAAAATGTGAGAAAAGGAGGCACAGTTTCAAGATATCACATAATACCAGATTACAAAAAAAAAAAACCCTCTTTGACAGAGCCAAAGGGCTTGGCTTGGTTAGTCCTTTCATTTCCAAACAGAGCTGTAGAGGTTGTGCGGGAAGGAATTTTAGAGCATCTTTCTCCACTTTTAGTCAATTCTGCACAAAGGTCTGTGTTTCCGCAGATGTTTTATATGTCCATTCCTTGATCTTCTCTGCCCATTCTTCCTTTGCTGTCTCTGCATCTTCTTTCTTTGATGGTTATTACATCACCACCTTAACCTATCTCCCATCACACCAAAGTATGTTTTGTGGCATGGTAATTTATGGTCCTTTTTAATTTTGTTATTAGTTTTTTTAAGCATGGAGTGTTACAAGCAACAGATATCTCACGTCAATCTTGTAATGTTTAAAGTATGACCTTTCGAATATTCATTGACATACAAATATCTTGCCGCTAATGAGGCAAATTAAGTCCCTTTTGTTAATGATCTGTTTTTCCACAGATGCCCAGCCCAGTGGCCAGTCGGTGACTTTCACACACAAGGATAGTTTTGTCCAGTTGCATCCCTGGACCTCAGGAGATCTCAAGTTCAACTTCAAAACCCACCAAAAGGATGCAATTCTCCTCTATCACAGCAGCCAGGCCCAGGAACAAGGGGAATTGAGAACATCTAAGAACATAGGAAATATTTTTTACATCAGAATTCTTTCTGGTAAGTGGCAAAGTTTCTTTCAGGGGGAAAAATTGTTCTAGCCCACTGAGATTGAGGTGTAGTATTTAATTAAAAATAAATGGGCTGAATTGTTTTTTTTTTTTTTTTTCATATGTATTTAAAAAAAAAAAAAAAAGACAGAAACAGTTCTCTTGAGATGAAACCTTAAATGAAATATTTAATTGAGGAGCACAGTTTAAATGGCCATTGAAAGCACTGCTCAAAGTTAATTAAAAGTTAACAACAAAACACATGTCTCTGCTTTACGCTATGAGGCTATCAATCACAAACACTGACAACCATTCATCATGTAAACTGTATTGTCGGCAGAATATTCATCATTCTGTGCATGTGGTTTGTCATATGTGACATTATGAACATTCATTATTTTGAAAAGTTTGATTCAGACATGCTCCTCATGACTTTGCCACTGAAAATTAAATCTGTTTTACACATCTTCATTAAAATTCTTGATAACTGATGAAAAATAAGTGACTCAGTTAATCATTAGTTTAAGAATGCAGCACATTGCCCTTAACTATTTTCAAATTCAAGTCATATGAGTGACAAGATGTTTACATCAAAAAGTCTGGGCAGCTTAATTAAAGATTATTTTAATGTTTTGATGAAAACTATTTTTTTTTCTAGGGGCAATCTTGGAATTACTACTCATTCACTACTTGTGATTGTAATTATTGTGTTATTGTCTGGATTATCAAAACTAGCATGAGGCAATGAGTGTGTTCATTCTTTGTGGAAAGGGGAAAGTTTATTGTGTTGTTTATTTTTCTAGAACCAATATAGAATAAGATAAGATAAGAAATAAACATTATTTATCTTCAAAGGAAAACTCCATTCATAGTTTTTCAGACACAATATATTATGAATAAGATAGATTCACACTTTCTTACAAACAAAATACCATGCATAAAATAAGAATAGGGCCGATTCAAGAAACTTTCTCTTAGTTTGATAAGTGTACTGGTGCCAACAGAAATGAAGTTATTCTTATAATTTGTTCTTACATGCAAGAAATGCCCACTTCTTGCAGAATACATGTATTTGATTATGAATTCATATTAGTGTTTTGCCCAAGACAAAACCTGTGATAAGGATGCTGCAAACAAGTTTTTTTGTGTGTTCAATTTTTATATTTTGTTCTGATATTCATCATTTTTTGGACCATCAGAATACCGGCTGACATTCTACCTAAAAATTGGGGAACATGAGATCAAGAAGTATCTGTCATCTTTGAAGCCGCTGGATGGTGGCGACTGGCATGTTCTGCTGGTGGAACACGATGGCCACAACATGAGGTTTACCTTGGATTCAGTGCGGCTGATGGTGGAGCTGCCTGAAAATGTAACCACTTTGGCCAACTTTGACGGCTTGCTCTATGTGGGAGGGATGCCAGAGAGGTATGAAGAACAGAGAGTTAGAGCTGTTCATTTGAAATGACCTAAGAATCTAGGAAATAACCAATGGGAGATCATTTTGCAGTTTATCTGCACTTACCAAAAGAGGGACTCATTTATGGGGAGATATTTTTACCAGCATTATTATTTCCCTTTGCCAGACAAAAAATCTGTTTAGCAAGCAATGTAAAGAGAAAAAAATCTCTTTACTTCTTGTCATTCAAAAGACTAGTTGACAAAAAATTTGATAAAATTATAACAATAAGAAGAAAACATTCTCTTTGCATAAAAATTATTTCTGGAATTTTTCATTGCGTATGTCTCAAGCAAAGGGCACAAAAGTTTTTTTTTTTTCCTCTTTACACTGCTTGTTCAATCTTTCTATTATCTGGTAAAGGGGAGGACTGAGCACATCGATCTTCCATTGCTCCAAACATAATACACAATATAGGGTCAGTCAGAAGTAACTGAGCAATCAGTGCATGCTTATTGTAAGTTAATGGACAACTATTTTTAGACTCCTCTTTAAGCGATTACTTGCCAGCAGAATCCTGTTAGCCAAAGCCAAAGCTTTTGGTTTCTGTACATTTGATTTAATAATGTATGACCTAAATTATCAATAAATTTTACTATATGGACTAAAACTTTTCTGACTGTCCAGGTAGTTCTGGCTCACCTTGTATTTATACAGCAAATGTCTATTGATGTTGCATTCAAATTCTTTACATAACAACTGAAAATGGTAACTTTCTGTGCCCAATTTATTTTTCTCTTTTTTTAAGGCAGTGAAGAAAATGAAAATGGAGCATCTGGCACTTGAAACACTATTTTTTAATGTTGTTTTTGAAGATAGGTTAATTTGATATCAGCTTATAGGGTTGCCATGATTTGAATGAAGAAAAATGTAGATGTTTTATATGGCTGCAATGAAATTCCTGCATCAAACTTAGGTGAATACTGTTTTTTTTTTTGTATGTGTGTTTCTTTGTTGTTGTTTTTTTTTGTTTTTTGATGAAAGCAATGACTCAGATTCAGGGGCTCTGTTATGCTTGGTCCAATCAGTACATAATTTGGCATATTAGCAGTTATTTATCATAACATTTAAAAAAAAAGAAAAAACAGCATACTTTTATTACACAACTTTTCATCTGATATTTTTTGCTAAATGGCACTCTTTGTCCAATGATTGAAAACATGGAAAAAAGAAAGCATAGTGAATTCCTAGTTCAATGTAGTCTCTATCCATGTGCCAATTTTGAAGTAAAAAAAAGGGAATGTTTTTTAAAGTTTTGTTGCCTTATTTTTTTGTAAGAGATTGGCCCACTTTTATAAAAAGTAAGTCATTGCTTTCTTGAAAAATGTATTCTGATACCAATTGCATACAGCTCATTGTGAATCTGACAATCATTACTTCAACAACAGCTTCAATATGTGAAGATCAACTTCAACACTTCAGCAACAGCATAGATTCTGTAATCACAGGTGTGAATGATGAGATAAGATCTTGTAAAACTTTGACTCAACAATGATTTTTTGTCATATATGACAGTTTACCAATTACTAATGACAGGATAGTTAAAGTGAATGTTCCCTCATTTCAGAATCTCAGATCCATCTGGCATGGTTGTGCCAGGCTTCACTGGCTGTGTGTATGGTTTTGTCTACAATAAACGTCCTATCGATCTGAGAACTCTTATTGATGGAAGGTAAGTATGCAGATTCAACCCATCTGTACCATCATGCATTATGACTATGGGTCCAGATGTGATAAACAGCTTTTTGAAGAAAACATTTATGGACATGTAGTATTTGACACGTGTTACTTATAATTTATGGAAGTAATTAAATGATTAAAAAAAACCATGTATTTTAAAGTGAGATCACTTATAACCTTAGCTCATTGTACAAATTTTGGAGACTTTTCCTGGGATTTTAACTGAAAGCTGATGTTTGCTCAAAGATTTGTTTCTGTGTACATCTACTCCCATTTCATATTCCCTGAGATTTTGTTTTTTCACTGTGAATATGAGCAAATCTTTCATAGTTGAACGTATTGATGTAGCCTCCTTTGTTTCATGATGAATGATCTGTCAGATGACTGCATGTTCTCTCATTTTTTTGTTCTTCAGTGATGATTCTTTCACTTAAATATAATTATTGTGAATTTGATGATATCTGTCTTGACTAAATACATGAAATGAACATGCCCTGTTTCAGCATGGGTGATCTGTCTTACTATTATATGAGACACGACGCGATGAAATCAGGTGCTCGTCAAATTTTGAGCAAATGGAGTTATTGGTATCACTGTGAAGATTATTCATTTTCCTTTCAGTGTTGGAAAAAAGTATTGGCCTACCTTAAGTAGAAGTTGAGATATTGGCAATTAAAGACGATGGGGGTGACCGGTTGCTGCAGCTGAATTTAGTGAGAAAATGGCCGATCATTTTTGTAAACCCTTCTTTACCTTTGCTAGGCCATGCCACTAAATTACAATTTTTGGGCCTTTATTCGTTCCATTTCAGTGGGTTGAACTATGAAATACATTTTTAGATTGATATAGAAGGGTTTGGCGAAGAAAAAACAATACGTTAAAAATTCATACACTGTCAAAAAACAGGTGACATCTCCGGTCGGCCCAGTTTGACGAGCGCCTGATTTCATCGTGTCACGTCTCAATTTGTGTATTTTTAGATAAAAGGATTTTTAAATTCCTTAGTCCTGTCTCTCTTGGAGCAGTGTGATGATCCTCTCTGTTTACCTTTTTTGTTAATTTTCTGTATTCATGCAGCAATAGAACAAAAATATGTAGAAATACTAGTTTGCTAGTTTTGTTCTGTACAATTGTTTATCATACACTGGCAAATCAGCTTGGCAAATTTTAGCCTAGCTAGACAGAAAATAAAAAAGCCATAGGGAGTATTCTGAGTAAAATAATTTCTGAGAAAATCAATGAAAAACTAGATTTCTTCCTCAGTTTTGAACACCAAAAGAAGGACAAAAAACATGAAAATAAAGTTCTTCTCACTTCTTGTCAGATGATAAAAAAATCAACCAATTACAAGATTGTAAACACAATCTGTGGTCAGACGGGTTGCATAACTTTTCAATTTGCCGAAGAAGCTTTTCCCTGAGAGCCCACCTTTTTTTTTTTTTTTTTCCGTCTCCCAGCGACCGGGTTCTTAGAAGGAGACCACTGTATTTGTTTGCCTGCATGTGCCCTTAATTCTATCGCTGCTTGCATACCATTAGTGCAAAGGATTCACAATTTTCTTTGAAATGTCCACTTGCCAGATGAACTGCTGCTGTTCCAGCCGTGCCCTATCTCTACAATATCTCGCATGATGGCAGAAAGTGTGGCCAAGAACTTCCAGCTCCTCTGGGAATACGTCTATGATGACGCCAGGTACTCACATAGTTGCAATTTTTTATGCATTTTAATTTCAGGAAATTGTATGAATTTGTTTTCATTTTCCTTACATTTTTTAGGAACCTTGATGAACTTTTAACCATTTGAGGTCTCAGTTGAAGTTTGTGGGAAAATAGTGTTTCTTTACTAACACTTACACATATTTAAGAAATGGCACGTGAGGCCATTATAAGACAACAGCCTACTTCCTTGTGTATTATCATGAAAGTAATTCAGATGAAAAGAAGGAATCTTGGACTAGGTTGGCTCCTTGACACGTCTAGGGTTAATAATGTGGAAATCACATTAGGTATGGATGTCTTGTAAGTTGTATTTAATGTCAGCAGAGAAACGGATGAAAATTTATTCTGGTATTTACAATTCTGAATTACCATAATGTCTTTTTTGTCTTTCAGTCCATCTCTCTACCCATTGATCCATACACCCGTCCATCCATCTGTCTGTCTGTGTCTGTCTATGTCTATCTCTCTCATTCTTTCTCTTTCTCTGTGTGCTCATTATTTACACATATTTTTTTAAACTGCAGTAATTTCCCAAAATTTTTGTATTGTGGTATTTCATATTGTGCTAGAAATTTGACTCCAAATTAATCAGATTACATTCTGAGCAACAGACCTATTTTAACCTTTTCACATCACGCTGCCCGAATACTGAGCGGCACCAATCACAACCTCTGCTGTTGAGTCTTGAGCGTACTGCACTGCAACTGTCCACATCGCGCAGCACAAGTATCGAGTTTGAGAGTTTCGGATTTTTTTTTTGCGGTGTAATATTTTTTTTTATAAAGTAACATTACTATAATATCACATATCATATGGCCAAATATGAAATAAAATGAGTCACAAAAAAATTTGTTTTTATATTTAATGCCTTGCAAGAAAACATCACCTCAACCCGAATGGTGTGTTTACAAGGAATTTCCATCCAAAATCAGTAGGGAATTTTGGACTCAGACAAGGCACGATGTGAAAAGGTTAAAATTTAGATAGCCATAATGTTTCAGCACAGCATCAATTTCTCCATGCCATATGTGCTATCTCTTCACAGTGGCTGTTTCTCTGAGGGTATGAGAGAGATGATCAAGAAATTTGCCAGGGATGTTTATTCTGTAAGTCAAGTCAAGACCCATAGCAATCTCATTTTCAGACTTTCACAGAGGGTTTTTTTTTCTTTTTTCACTCATTTATAGGACATAATTTTTCAGCTGTGAAAAAATACTGCACCGTTTCAAATCAAGAAGACTTTAAGTGAGCCACTTTTATATATACTAGAAGAGAACCCACGACCTCGGTGGGGGATGTTTTTAAATATAGCCCTGCGACTTAAAGTATATGGCAAAGCGTGCACACCTTCATGTTGATATTTTGGTTGATCAAACTGATTGTTACTCAAAGCAAATGTGTTTTGAGGGCATCAGACTATCAAACGTACAGTTGAAATCAAACACTTTTGTGAGGTTATTATTCAATTATTATCACATTTTTAGAATAACGTCAAAAGTAATAAGCTGTTTTCTGGTTTATGTACATAGAAACACAGATCCATATGCAACGATGTTGTATACCAAATTTCATATAGTATAGATCCATGCAGCAGTTTTCTAATCCATAAGCCTACTGTGGGTTTTGTTGTGGATTTATTATATAAATGCATGAGATAATAGAATTTTTTTTAAGTGCAAGTGCTTAAGCCACAAATTTCCTGAAATTTGAAACAAAATTCTTATTTTTTTTTTGGTAATGATAACTCCTGTGCGATATTGACAGTGTCAGCTCTATTTTATTTAGATTTATTGATTTGGATTAAGTGTTCTCTGCCTAAATTGTAGGCTTTGTGATTTCCTTTGGCACACAGATTGGCCTGTCCAGAGAGCAGGATAACTGAATTCAAATACTTTGCTAGCCTTGTGAGGTTAAAAACTCGTAAAAATAACCTACGTTGTTGATTTTCTGACTATCTGCTTTCAGTTTGGCCTAGGAGCTGAACCGGATGACGAAAACGCTCGAGTTCCCCTGATGGCTTGGAACACATGTGCCTACACTATACTGGCCACAGGTAACAATGGCTTTTGTCTTATACCTGTAAGCTTTTATGCCTTCTAATTGTCTAACCAAATGAAATAAATTTGATCTCAAATCTTTCATATATAGAATGAATGGTGCCAGTGAACAGGAAATTGGGTCTTCTTTAACTTACGTTGTCTTTGTGCCTTTCAGCCATCCGCAGATGGCTGTTTCATACTTTACTTTGATTGAAAAAAAATTTTTGTTTTCACTTTTTCGGGCCCAAAATATTCATGACGAACATTAATCCTATGATCCCTTGCCCAGTTCAATCCAGTTTTTTTAATAACACTCCTTTTATCTTTGGATTGGGAAAGAGAATGACATTATGTGTGTAAGGTTGGGATGACCTTCAGGTTTCCGTGACTTTTCACTTCAGAACAAGAACTACAGAGAGAGAACTTGGCAGTTTTCGAGTCCACCACTGAGCGACAGACCGCATTGCTGGGAGCCCTGGTCCGCTTTGCTGCAGTGACCAGCCAGGTGATGAACCCAGACACCATCAAACAGCATTGCATCAGGCTGTTGTCAGGTAGGAATTGCAGGTGGACATTGGTCAGAACTAACACGTCACATTCTCTCACTCTGTCCCTACAGCGATGTCTCACATTTGCACCTTGTAAACTTGAGGATTTTTATTTCTCATTGCTCTTGTATGGCATTAGGTCTAACCAGTTTGTGACAGTTTTGCATGAAAAAAGTAAACATTTCATGTTTTAGTTTTCTATGCTGTGTCCTTGAAAATGATAATAAAAAAGAAAATTCCTGGTCACTAAATAAACTGATGACAGCTGATGAAGTGGGAAGTTTTACCACCCTGAGTTTCAAGCACTGATAACATTTGTACCTGTTTTATCCACAGCGCTGATCCCTGCAGAACTGGAGAAGAGAAACAAGCCAGCCCAGTGTCTCCTTGATCTTGATTTGTTCCACTACCTGGTCATTCTGACCATGACCCTGCCAGCCCTGCACGCTGAGCAGCAAAGGTCACACCTATCCTCCCTGCCCACAGGTGGCCTGAATGACCAGCATGCACTTCAGTTGGTGTTTACCTCACACCTGGTTCAGATTCTCCTGACCTACGACTCACCCTGTGAAGGTCAGTGTTGTCTGATTTGTCTCACACCCAGGGCAACTGAGCGGAAGTGGATCATGGAGGTTTCAAGTTACGGCCATCTTTATCTATTTTCCGACTGAGATACCAACATTTATCATTTGTTTTCTACAAAATGAAAATTCAGCCTTTTGTTACCTGAAAAGAAAAATCTGATATCTGAGTCGGAAAATTGTTCAAAACAACCGTAACTAGTGATTGCCTGGAGCAACTTCCGACTCATTTGCTGTGGGTGCAAAACATTTGGACATTACATCTGTCTGTGCTTTCTATATGGACATACCATCTGTTTGTATGTCTGTGTGGACACAATACCTGTTTGTTGTCTATATGGAGATACCATCTGTTTGTATGTCTATTTGGACAACACCTGTTTGTTGTTTATATGGACATACCATCTGTTTGTATGTCTATTTGGACAACACCTGTTTGTTGTCTATATGGACATACCATTGTTTGTATGTCTATTTGGACACAACACCTGTTTGTTGTCCATCTGGTCATACCATCTGTTTGTATGTCCATTTGGACACAATACCTGTTTGTTGTTTATATGGACATACCATCTGTTTGTATGTCTATTTGGACACAACACCTGTTTGTTGTCCATATGGACATACCATCTGTTTGTATGTCTATTTGGACACAATACCCGTTTGTTGTTTATATGGACATACCATCTGTTTGTATGTCTATTTGGACACAACACCTGTTTGTTGTCTATATGGACATAACATCTATTTGTGTTGTCAGTGTGGGCAATTTCTGTTTGTCTTGTCTATTTGGACATTATGTCTGTTGTATTGACTATTTGCACATTCCTAGCACACATATCTTAAGAGAGGATGAGATAACATAAGCGAAAATTTATTTGTCCTGAAAAGGAATTCCATTTTTAGTTGAGAGGCAGCATATATGTAAAGAAAGATATGTTCACACTCACATGAAAACAAGAATATCACAATTAGTATTGGCACAATATACACTCAAATGTATCACCACAACTTGATGATTATATTGCTGATGGGAGAAATAACATTCTATATAATAACAATGGGACGTTAGTTTATTCATGATTAATAGTGAAAATGAACTAAAATGGATACACAACAGAACTATGATCTGTGAAGTTTCATTATGTTTGTCTTTTGGCTTGAGTGTGTTAATGAAAAAGACATCTGTCATGTCCAAGATTCCATAAACACAGAAGAAGTTGAGAGAGAATATACAGTTATTCTTCTAGGAATTTGCTTCAGCTGGTCACTAACTTTCTTGTCAAGATAGTGTACCTACATTTGGCAAACTACTCCAGTATTTTATTTGATACTTAATGTAAACAAGCATATGACTGGATGGGCAGTTGAAGTCAGTCTTTCTGTTGACCATTCATATATCATGAATGTTATATGATAAAGACTTTTTTCATTTCTAAAAATAGAGATCATCCCATACTTAAGTCCATTTTATTCAGCAGTTTGAAGTTGTAGTTCTCTTTGCACATATATTGTTACACAGTCAAGCTTTGAATAACTTTTTCTGCTGATATGTTAAAAATGCTACATGGAGTTAAGTGTTTTTGTTGCAACATCAGCAATATGTTGGATGTAAAGGTTTTGGGTAATTTTATCATTTAGTATTATGGTCCAGTTTATAATATGGTGATCTGGTAGCAGTCGATGGACAGTTGAAGTCGAAGTTGTTCTCTTGATCATTCATCACATGCACCAGTTCAAACATTAGATTGATAAAGTTTCATATTTTCTGTACAGCATTGAATTGAACATTTTGTTTGCAGTTGCTCCTTTCCTTGTCTGTCAAGTTGACATACAGTTGTCTTGTCATTTCAGAAACTGAAGAGGTGGAGTCGACCTGTGAGGGTATGGAACTGTTGGATATCTACAGATCTTTGCGTCAAGACGCTCAGTGAGTAACTTGCATTGTGTCTATTTGTGTGTTTATTTGCAATGAGACCTGTTGATTTGGAAAGAGTAGGGGGCTCTAGAGCAGGTAGGAACCCTGGAAGACAATATTAGAAGAAGTAATCGACCATTTCAGCGGTGATTGTTTTTGGACCAGTGTCTCTTTGCCAGCCACAGCCAGTAGTGTAAAGAAAAAATTCACTTATCACCTTATCATATCAAAGACTGATCACAAAAAAAACAATTTTTAAAAAGTCTGCTGAAATTTTTGCAGCAATAAGCAGAAAATATCTTCCTTACGCTTTTTAATTGTCAGAATTTCTCATCATGTACATTGCAAGCTTAAAGTGCAAAAGTGATTTATCTCTTTTTTACTGTACTTGTTCAATCTCCCATGTGTCTGACAACGGGAAATAATTAAGTTGGTCAAAAATAATCCTCATTCCTGTTGTAACTGAGTCTTATATCCTGAGAAATTCTAACTTGGTCATGTGTTCTATGGATCTAAATGGATTATATGTGGCTGTCAGTCTTTTTTGTTCGGTTGTTTATCGCTACTCAAAAGGAATTTGTAAGTAATATTCTTGACATATACTGTTATATGTCTCGGGACCAGTCGAATTGAGACGTAAGTTGCTGGGCTAGATCCGAGAAATCGGGCTTTGAATGTGATAACGGGGGTCAGATATCAATTTTTTTTTTTTTATTGCAGAAATCGAAAGTACATTCAATTCAGAGCAAGACAGTATTGGTCAAATCACTAGGCGTCCCTATAAACAGGCTAGGTAACCGGATTCATTTGAAGGCTGGCAATAAATCGTGGCTCTAGAATTAAAGTGTTGTAACTACAACTTTATAGCCGAGTTTGGACACTTTCATTCTGAGACGACGAAACTTCAGTGAGCGAAACTCAGATCGTGTGACTCTTGTTGAACTCAGCATGCACGGTGCTCACAGATTTGGCAGCTTTTTCTCAATTTGGCTATTGTTATAAAAGTCTGATATATTTCTCATATTTCAATGCGATGAAGGTTTTCATGCCATTGATCTGATTAAATTAATTTGTATCTCATTTTTGCCAAGTTATGATTTGTATGAATAAACGTTTGTTTAGGTCAGCAATTTGGCCTCTTGTTACTGATTTTTAAACAGTGTTTTAAATCTGGTGATGTAAACAGTCAGCCTTCGATGCCTAACGCGGGTGTTTGGCCTGGTGTAAGGACGCTTAGTCCAATCCCCAATTTATAAATATCTCTTCATTAAAATCAGGTTTTTGTGAGGTAAACCATGTAGATTTATGCGTACGACCATTCATTTAAACTCAATTTTCTCAGAATTTCCATCATTGTTGGAAGGTCCCCCCTTGTCTCTTTAAACTGCAATATTTCTGGCTAGAATAAAACTAGCTCAAAACCTTTTTCACCACCTGAAAGGGTATGAAATAAGCTTTCACATGATACTGAAAACCCCATATTGTGAAACATCAAACATACGTCTCATTTTGACTGGCTGCAACACACATAATCTCTGGTGTTGGTTATTTAGAGATTCTGATTTTCAGTGATATAAGATTTTTTTTTTTTTTTTCCCATCTGAATTTTCGGCAGTCTTTAGTGTTTCTGAAATAACAAGGTACATGTATTACTGTATTCTTGGTTCAGTGGTATGCATTAGATCTTAATATACTCATCAGCAAAATACATCTGGTTTTATTGTGGTTTAATTCAGTCAAGCGTGCTGTATGCTTTGGTTTCAGTGTGATAGACTCCAGCCTACCAAAGTCAACTGACCTCTTGCTGTATGTCAAGGATGCTTGTCTCCCCTTTCTGAGATGCTGTGCATTGCTGTACCATCATTTGACTGGTGTAGCCTTCCCTCCAGATCTGGCCAGTAAGTTGACACTTGCTTGTCCAATCTGACCATGCTTTAGCTCATTCACTGCAGTTGTTTTACACCTGGACACATTTCTCTTTTTTTTTTTTTTACAGAACTCTTTTCGCATCTGGATGGAGTTTTTACCTCTGGATTGGGTATTTTTTTCACATCTGGAAAGATTTTTTTTTTTATGGGGAACTGAAAAAAAAAAAAAAAAGGCTGCATGGGTGCACTTATCCAAAGGAAAAAAAAAAACAATATAAATTATATGTCAATGTAAAGGCAGTTGAATGAGCAATAGGAATCTGCATGTTTAGTGAACAAATAGATATGCGTGGATAGGATTTTGTTAAATTCAATAGAATGACATATTTGCCCATCATGAAGTTGAATGTTTGCTTACCCAAGTCTGACAAAAGTTAGGGCTCAGAGCACTTGGTGCATGAGAATGAAAGGGTGGAGAGGGTCATTTTTCTGTCAATAGACAATCGCACACATACTAATCAATCGTGCCGACTGCTGAGATGCTCAAGAAGCCTGTTTCTTGAGTGTCTCTGTGAAGGATCTATTCGACAAAACAAAATTGCAGGCCATCGTGAGCTTTTTACGCCAAGTTGGCTTTACAACAAATTGTAGCATCATAACCATATAACTTGATAGGCAAGCGGTGATTCCATGCATTTGGTGATCCCCTGGGATGCTGCATATTTACTTACATAATCTGTCTTTTTAGCTTGCGTGTACAATATTTGATTATCTAAATCTATATACATTTTTTGTTATACCTTTCATATTTTGTAATACTCATCGTCTGTACAGCACTGTGTTTTATACATCATATATCTACTTTGACCAGATTTCTGAAGTGTACTTGTGCTCACCCTGTTAGGCACAATGTAGCTGTTGTAATCATGCTAATCTGCTGTTAAATCCTAACCCAAACAAACAAACAAACCCACCCAAGATATTAGTAGATCAAAGTGTTTTGTGTCACCAGATGATGAATAAATGGTGGCTTGTGTACAATCACTGTCATGAGGAGGTAGGCACCATGTTCAAGGAATGGCTGCCATCTTTGTGCTCTGAAATGTCTGTCACTTATGCAGAATTTTTAAGGCAGTCTTGAAAGACTGCTGGATATAAAATTATGCTTTGCTTATAAAATAACAGAGAAGGAAAATATATACATGACATGTCAGATAACAAAAAAAAAAAAAAAGAAAGAAAGAAATCAGGGATATCAAATTTCCTACTTTAATAGTATTTCCTACTTTTTGGCTGTCAGTAATTTCTCTGTTGGCCCCCAAATCTGGTATCATTTACCATTAACGTACTTCAGTTTTACATGTTGTTAAAGAATATGCCAGGGACTTATCCTATTTTTTCATGTAGACAGATTGACATCTCTGATAAATAGACCTTGATGACAAGTAAAGAAAATTATAGCATATATGACTAGGAATTGACAGCCAAATATCCAATATTCCTTCAAAAACATAAACAGAATTTGAAAAAAGTTATGGGTGTTGTTGAACCACTTCCTATGAAAAGAGAAAAAAAAAAAGATTGTCTTTTCAGTTTAGTTTGTTTACAGCCTTCAACAAATATTGTGTGATCAGTTAATTTTATCAGCTTATCCCCTTGGCCACTTCAACCTAAATATTGTCATCTCCTCATCTTGGCATGCTGGCAGCAGGGGTGTCCCAACTTTCTTTATTGCAAAGAGGATCAGGTTTGGTGAGGTGAAAATATTTGGAGTCGACCAGTCAGCCCGAATCATTAACATTAATGCATCCCAGATGTATGATAGTGAACGATTGCTTGGGTATGATGACCATCAGGATGAGCACGTGTGTTTGTATGAGTGTGTGTGAAAGAAAGAGAGAGGGAGTGCGGAGATATAAAATTAGAAGGAAGGATGGCTGAAAATTTTTTTTTTGTTTTTTGTTGTTTTTTTTTGTTGGTTTGGTATTTGTTTTGTTTTAAGGCACGTAAACAGATAAACAGACACTTAGATAGACATGACATAGTGATGATGATGAACTTTCAATTGCAATACAACCCTTTCATTTCTGGACATAGAACACATATAAATCTAGGTAAGTTTTCATCCAAATCATTGTGCCTCTCATAGTAGGAGACTACATAAAATAAAGAACAGGTCTGGCAAGGGGAAAAAAACCAACCTTTCTAAAAGATGATATATGCTTAAGTTCATTTGAAACACTATAAACACTGCAGGCTGGTAAAAATTTGAACCTAGTCCGCATTTGCGCAATTGGCTCCTGTGCCAGACTTTGGACATGCCTAGCTTACAGTCTGTGATAAATACATAATCAGTTGATTTAAACACTACAGGCTGGTAAAAATCTGAACGTAGTCTGCAATTGCGCAATTGGCTCCTGTGCCAGACTTTGGACATGCCTAGCTTACAGTCTGTGATAAATATATAATCAGTTGATGTATTGGCCAGTTATTCATATATGATATAATTTTGGCATTAAAGTTTGGTGCGTCATGGATGGATATAATTTTGGTGTGTCCTTGACAGATATAGATTTTGATTCTGAAATTGTTGTGTGAATTCTGAGCTGTAGAACCCACAGGGAGATTCTCGATTCTCCCACTCCAATAGCTTTAATTTGAGCAAGTTCTGTCGCAGTTGGATCTGTGTCCATATCAGGTCGTAGGATTGTTGGTCCAGTGGTAGACACTACCCCATAAAAACTAATAATAATGATATATAAATATGAATACCATAGAGGCACATAATGAAAGAAGAACAATTCGGAGAAAGACACATTTAATTTTTTTTTTTTTTTTCAAAGAACAGAAGTGAACTTGATTGTCAGCTTCAAAACATCTGCATTCATACACTGGACCTCCCCACCTTTGTTTAGTATTCATTACGCCTATCGTAGTGGAACTTTAGTAAAAATAAATAAATAAATTTAAAAATTCTGAAATTTTTTTTTTTTGTCTTTCGTCCATAACACCATATCTGTTTATTTAATTTTATATTTTCAGTTTATTTATCCTTTTTTTTCATTATTATTATTTTTGGCCCCATTTTGTGAAACCTTCCATATGTCCTTACTTGTACTGAGAGTCTTTTTTTTTTTTTTTTTAAAGTCCAGAAAAATCCTGACCTCTGATACCTCTCTCCCTGTCGTCAGTAGTTTTCTCAGAGAATGTTTTGCTGATATGTTTGCTGCTCTGTGTTTGTCACAGGTAAGACCAGCCATGAGTTCTCTCACCTCTGTCGTTACCTGGCTCTGCCCAGCCACCTGCCCGAGCTGTTCACCAAGCAAGGGGACACGACCACAGCCATCATCAAAAGGTGAGTGACGCAAGTTATTTCCTTATGACTGTCATTGCCGCTTTGTAGGGGAGGTGGTCAGCTTTTTCCAATTCAGATCCCCCAAGAATAATTTTTAAAAGTTCAAACGAATTGTCAACGGTATTTTAGAAATACTGTTGCTTAAGGAAAACTCAAAACTCTCAGGGATGGCAAAATGTTTTCGAGATTTCTGTAATTTGAGATTTCGGTGAGGTTTATTTTTTTCTCTTCTTTTTTTAGGAATTTTTCCTACTTTTTTTTTTTTATTATGAAAACAGTTTGACATCCCTGTTGTGTGTACAAAAGATATTGAACATGAGACGAGAAATGTGCGTTCTCGGTCCAGAAGGCCAGGCACTGGTAACCAGGATTCAAAGGGTTAAATTTGTTGATAAGCACTTTAATCACTAGAAATTTGAAAAAAAAAATATATATATATATATAAATAAAAAAAGAGTAGTTGGAGTAGTTAAATTTGTTGCCATATACATGTAGCAGAGATGTCAAATTTCCTACTTTAGTAGGATTTCCAACTTTTTGGCTGTCAGTAATTTCTCTTTTGGCCCCAAATCCAGTATTATTTAGTATTAACATTCTTCAATTTTATGTGCTGCTACAGAGTATGCGAGGAACTTTTCCTACTTTTTTTCATGGAGACAGATTGACATCCCTGATGTATATGAATGGTTAAGTGTGCAGTAACTGTTGATATGTCCAGCCTTCAGCATGAACTATTTCTTTCCTCAGTGTCAGTAACATTTCTGCATGTGGCTTTTGCTTAAATAGTAGTAAGTTCGTAAGTTTCCCCGTCATCTGTACGAACAAAAAAGCCATTGTTACATTCCGATAACAAAGTTTCCAAGAAGCCTTACATATGATGGCCCTTGTAGAGACTTGACTCATTTCATTTGGGATTGGCTTAAGAAACCAATTGACACAGTTTTTAGATACAAGCCCCAGATAAAGAACATTGCATGTTCTGTTTGTTAATGACATCTAATTTGTCAGCATATCTCTTGTCTGTGGCAGGCTATTGAAAGTGTGCAAAGTGGTCTTAATAATGTCACTTACTTATTCAAATTGTTATATGGACATATGAGTTTGGCCTTGCACAAAGAGAACAGTGCAAATACCTGTCCTCAACATCATCTCATGTTCCTCCTTGGGGCCTGGGGTTTATAAGTAGGTTCTCTGCTCCCACCTGCAGGTGGTATAAGCCCGCCATCAGTGGGGTGTCTCCCATGGAGTGTTATCCTCAACATTCCAGGGGAGACATCTCTTCTCTCTCTCCTTGCTGCTGTTGTCCATCTCGTTTTCTTTCCTTTCTTCTTCTTGTAGTGTAAAGATATTTTACCCTGCTTGATACAATAGAGCTGCAATCATGCTGCTGTGTCGTTAAGCCCCAACACAAACAAGCAAAACAAACATCAGTTCATGTATGCTCCTGTTTCATCCAGTACTGCACTGCCACTATAAATGTATAAGAATGAGTTAGTAGCACCTCATGTATCATCGAATCATATACGAACATGCACCAAATCCTATGCTCTTGCTCCCAGTTGACTAGTGTCTGAAAATACACAGTTTGCATCTGGTGATACTTTGTCCTTACCCAGTCACAACATTTAGCTTTTAGATCTGGGATGTTCTTGGAAGTTGTGGACTTTAAAAAAAGTTTTAAAATGGGGAAAATAATCCCTCACCCCCTCTCTCTATCGGTTTATCCCGCCTTCAGTCCACCTTCCCTTTGTATTCCTGTTCATGAAAGATCTTGAAAAGTCGTGAAACCACATTTCCAGTTGGGTGTATATTTCCAAACAGTCAGTCATGAAGTGAAATGTGAATCCCTTAGCCGTCATAAAATCGTCTTTTGGTTATAATAGAATCATCACTAAGTTATGACAAAACATTCTCAATTGCCTCTTTGTTTTTGTCTCATACAGCTGGTGCACCAGCCGTACTATGCGTGAGCGCCTGTCGGCCAGTAGTGAGGCTATTGTCCACTATCCACTACGACTGAACAAGTTGATTGACCTCCCACATGACTACAGCCTCTTGATCAATGAGGCATCCACTTTCACGTAAGCTCTCATTTTTAAAAATTTATTTGTCCTTATTATTTAATTTATTCATGTATTTATTTATTTATTTGTTTTTTTTTTTATTTTTTGCTCGTTTAAGGTACAATGAATTTTACAACATTCACATAATATGTGGATTATTTGAAAAACTTCAGGTTGACGCTATCAGTTTTGTAGACAGAAAAACACTAATGAAATGCTAATTGCCACTGTCATCTGCAACCAGTGAACTTGATTGGATTTGCTGGTACAGATTTTTTTCCACCTTACAACCCACAGAAGATGTGGAAAGGAAAGACATACACATGTAAACAGACTCACAAAGAAATGCCACTATACATATTTGCATACAGAATCTGAGGGAGGGAAAGAGAAAAAGAGACTGCATCTAAACGGAAGTCCACCAGAGAGAGTCTTGAATGATATTGCCATTGCAAATTTGATTGATTTCTCTGATGGCTAGGTGTCCCAAGTCCGATGGAGATGACAGCCGAGCCCCAACACGCTGCCTGGTGTGTGAGCGAATGCTGTGCTCTCAGAGCTACTGTTGTCAGACAGAGCTGGAAGGAACGTCAGTCGGGGCTGCCACAGAACATGCTTACCACTGTGGTGCTAACAGTGGCATCTTTCTCAGGTGAGTGCCCCACGATTTGCAGACAGGCTTGCAAAAAAACTCAGATTGTCGAGACAGCGTCTCCAACCCAAGAATTTTATGTTATCATAGTAAAAAAAATCTTGGAATTCATGTAAAATCTCTGTAAGTCATGAAAGCCCATGAAGCCATGCAAAATCTTGGAATTTCAGTGTTTTAAACTAGTTATGGAAAACCAATAGACATTTTTTTTTAATACAAATGTACATCTGGTTTACAATAATGTAACAAAGTGTGTCCAGCAAGGTCACTTTATTTCTTCATGTCTTTATCACTCTGATTCGTAGAGCTAAAAATGTATGATATCGAGGAAATTTTCTGGTTTCTTGGAAAAATCTTAAATATTTTATCACAGCTATTCTTTTCTCACTTGCTTTTATCCTTGAGATGCAGAATAGATTTAGATGATCACTCAAGCCTTGGAGAAATGATTGCTTTTTCTCTAACATAATATGTGGAACTTTGTTTAAGTTAGGACATAGGACTAGGAGAGATCTCATGTCCAAATTGTAGTCTAAATTGGTAACTTCTTAGGTGACCAAAATAATCTGAGTCTATTTAAGCATTATAGCCTAACTAGTCATGGAGCAATTATAAGAAATTATAAATTATTATATTATAAATTGTATTAAATTTATATTTAATTATAAATTATAAGTCCTCAAGAAATTATAATTATAAATATTATATATATGATTGTATTATATCATATGAATATATGACTGGTGTTAAGTCATGAAAAAGTTATGAAATTTTATTTCAAAAGTTGATGTAAAATGTTCTTGTGTTTCTGCGTGTGCCAGGGTCCGTGAGTGTCAGATTTTGTTGTTGTCCAACAAGATGCGGGGCTGTTTCCTACCAGCCCCCTACCTGGATGTTTATGGCGAGACAGACCAGGGACTCAGGTCAGTGTGCCCCACCCAGATTAGTAAGGATTTGACCCGGCTTTGGGTCTTGTCACAACCCAGGCCATCACTTAACAGGGCTAGGTCTCTCCGCTCTTTTCTTATCCTTTCCATGTTGGCTCTTGACTTTACCTGTATGTGCTAACTCTACATTCAACTCTTTCCTTCCAAACTTGTGCTCGATATGTTCTGTGATTCTAAACCTCCACCATACATTTTCTTGCTGACACTCTGTGGCTCTGTATTACAGTCTACGGTCTTGATTTCTCAACTCTTGTCTCTACCTGCATTTGCCCACATAAAGGTACCAGCAAACCATGAATTTAAACATTTTTGTAGTAAGTAGAGCAATGTGAGATGGAAGCAAGACCCATTGATAAACTGTGCTTTTAGATTTCACATAACTATGTGTGAAAATCTGTGATAAATCACACACAGATCATAAATAAACCATACAGAAATCATTGGTAAATCATACATTAATCATTGATATATATCACATGTTCTGGAGAGACCACACATAAATCATTGGTAATCCGGGGAGGTCAGATATCAAATTTTGTTTTTATTGCAGAAATCAAAAGTGCATTTCTCAGAACTTTCTTCACCTTTCATATGATACCGAAAACCCCTCATGATAAAAAATTGACATGCGTCTCATTTTGACTGCCTTCAAGATGTATATATTACTGATAAGCTCCATGTAAATTATTGATTACACCATATAAATTAATGACTAGCCACACATAAATCATTGATATATCACATACAAATCTAATAAGCCACTCAAAAATCATTGATAAATCACATACAATTCTGTAATAATCCACATACGAATTATTGATAAACCACATACAAATCTCTCATAATCCACTCAAACAATGTATCACTTACTGACAATGGCAAACATACAGAGATCACACAGTAAACAGTAACTTCACTTATTTACTTTTTGCCTACCCATGCTTTCAGACGAGGCAATCCCCTGACGCTGTGCGCAGAGAACTACCAGAACGTGCAGAAGATCTGGTACCAACACAACATCCCTCAGACCATCTCACGCAGTCTCAACTCCGAGGGGGGCTCCTCCTTCATGATAGAGTGGCAGAACTTGTGAGATGGTCCCTTCTACAGCCAGCTCTCATCAGTGGCGGTCCCCCTCTTCCCACGTCCTCCTTGTAAGGCACTGAGAGGTCGGGGAGTGTTGAGCAAGCAATTTGGTTGTCCGCAAGGAGTTTGAATGGGGAGCATTTTTTTTTTTTTTTTAACCTGCCTAATTCTCCCCCTTTGCCAGACAGAAGGATTCTTGATTCACTGTTCAGAAGTCTCAGCAGAACGATTGTTAAAGAAGCTGGGTATACGGGGGGGAAAAAAAAATCACTTCTATTCTTGGTTTGGTTTGAAAACTTTTTTGATGAAAACTTCAAGATTGACTGAATTTTTATTTTTTTTTAAACCGTAATAAAATTTTGGTGTGTTTAGGATTTTCAAGAAAAAGATGAAAAAAAAAAATATGGGCTTTTGGGGGGGGGGGGGGTCTTTTTTTACAATGCTCACTGAGCAGCCTGTCTGTCAAGCAAAGGGAGATATAAGGCTGATGCAAGGCAACATTCCCCACTGAACTTTGCCTGGAGTTTTGGGTGCAATGTTTGGGTGTCCTGGGAACCCCATCAGTTCATAAGAAATAGAATGAATGAATATCAAGTCAAAGGTGTCAGTCATTGCATGGATGATTTCTACCACATCTGATATTAATACAAGCTGCTATTATTGTATCATTCAACCCATGTAATTACATGTACGATCTTAGTAGTCCAGAGATGGGCAGATCTTTCTTTAACAAGACTTGAAAAAGCTGGGCTGTACAAATAAATAAACATAACACTGTTCTCAGGTAGGCAGGCTGCATGTGTGTCATTATGGTTGTGTGTGGAAAATCTTGTAGAGATGTCCAAGTCATATTTAGAAATGTTGGTGAAGTCATGTTAGGATAAGTTCCAAGTCATGTCTGAAGATGACCAGGTTATGTTTGGAGATGAAGTTGTGTCAGGGGAAATGTCTAATTAATGTCGCCAAGATGTCCAAGTCATGTCTGGAGATCTTCTAGTTGTGTCTGGCGAGATGTCTAGGTCATGTTTAAAGATGTCCAAGTCATGTCTGGAGATGTCATAGTCATGTCTGGAAATGTCCTCGTCATGTCTGGAGACATGTTAGTCACATCAGGAAATGTCAAGTCACATCTGGAGATGTCTCGAGATATTACATTGCATTTTAACCCCCTAAAGACCTAAAGCTGCAGTACTATAATTTTGATCTAGTTTTTGGAACTCTCAGGCCAAGTGGTATCTGTTTTTTGTTGTTGTTTTTTTCTAGCGCAAAATTAATTCAATCTCTTGACCTGTAATAGCCCCTGGCTTTTCTACAAGTGATGAAGAACATTGATTTAACCGCAGGACTGATGAGACACTGATCTAGTCAAAGACTTGCTCACCATCATATTTTAAAAGAGAATTTTTTTTTTCCAAAGCAGATACATCTCATTTAACAGGGAACTTGTGTGATATCACATTCTAACATAAATATTTGTTTCTTGAACATCAGTGTAATACGTGGTTATAGAGACTAGAACGTTCCAGCACTCTCTTTAGCAATACTTTTTTCTCTTTTATGATTATCCACGTCAGAGATAATAGAATGAACTGAATAGGATCCAAGCACGGAGGGGGTTAGTAATGGTCCCATCTTGGGAGCAGGGGAGAGATGAGATATAATGAGTAGACCATGAGGCAAAGAGACGGGAGATATCAAGGGGCTCATTAATGTAAGCATCCAGTTTTAACATCATGCTGTAATCATACCTAAAGGACAGGAGGCCTATTATATTCAACACTAGAATTGTCGGCAATTGATCTGCTTAAGGACTGGATTTGCTCTGTGCATTCTTTAATCAATTTCCATGTAAAGAAAACAATAGTAGAAACACAAGATTTTGGGAAAAACCCGACGCAGAAGTCCATCAGGTGTTTTCCTACATTATTAAAAACATTAGCACTACACACTACCATCATTCTTTGCAGAGCATCTAGACAATATTCTAGGAGTCTGTCACTCATAGGGGAGAATTTTGCGAGCTCCAGTTCTTTGTTGTCCTAGATCCATTTTGGACGAATGACATATAAATTTAGCCTGAAGTTGAGGGACTGCAACAGTGTTGCACTGCTGTTGGTAGTGCAAGATTTGTCAGTGCAGTCGATAGATTGTTTTTCTTTCTTTGCCCGTTATAAGACAGTGCTCAACTCAGATTTGGTGTAGATGCTAATAGAACAGGAATGTCAAATTTCCTACTTTAGTAGGATTTCCTACTTTTTGGCTGTCAGTAATTTCTCTGTTGGCCCCAAATCCAGTATCATTTAACAGTTTTTACTTGTTGATAAAGAATATGCCAGGAACTTTTCCTACTTTTTCATGTAGACAGACTGACATCACTGATGATCGACTTGCGTGTTCTGCGTCGGAGGATGACAGGACACGAAGATCGAAAATCCACATGTTTCCTGTAGGTAGGGAAGCTTGATGTCTAGCCTTCTCAGATAAGAGCTATGATATTTCGGAGGTCCCGTGTGTACGTTAACGCATGTTAAAGAACCCTTGGCAGATCAATATTGATGGAGAGTAGGCTAAGTGCTGCTGTCTAAGCAAAATTTCTAAATTCCAAATTTCTACCCACAAAATTTCGCAGCAAAAATTGGAATTAGAGGTTTTTGCTATTTTCATACATTTTGAGCTCTTCTCATACCAGAGAAATGACGGATAGGGCCAGAAACATATGTTTTATGCCCCAAAATGGCACCAACACAGGACCACTAAATGACTGTGTAGAAAGATTATGAAAATTAGGTTGTGATTTTCTCAAAATGTATGATTTCTTCACTTTTTTCCACGAAGGCTTTTTTTATTTCTCAACCGATTGCCTTCAAATTTGGAATTTACATCCTCCATAGCATGTGTTTTAACAAAAGGCATCGCTTTTTCTGAATTTCATCTCCGTTTTTGAAGGATAATTGGATATTTGGTGGAAAATTGCAAAAAAATTTACATCCATCATTATACATAATTCAAAAATTTATTCAAAATATTCTATGATAGATAAACAAAAAACAAATGCATTTAGTCTTTTACATAAGGTTATATTGTTCATGTGCAAAATTTCACACTATTCCATGCAATATTCTTGGAGCCTTAGGTTTTTGATAAAAGTTAAATTTTCAAAACACAAAATCCAATATTACAGCGTCATGGCGACCAGACGCAAAACAAAATTTCTTTCCATGCTGTTCCTCTAATTCAGACATGCTGAAACCAGATTTGAAGCGTTAAATAATCCCTAAGTTCAAGCATTCAAGAAATCAGTCTTAGGACCGGCAACACCCCCCCCCCCTCCCCCTTTAAATTTGTTGCAGCAGTCCCAACCAGACTAAAATACCATATCTCAGTTTTAACCAATTATTAACTGGCAGTGCTTTTTGACATTTAATTATGAATAACAGTTACATGTATAGCTTATTCCATAATTATCACCACAGACAATGGAACCTAATGACCAGGTATATAGATTATGTCTGTGTTTTGACTCTTGTAATATAACATAAACAAACATGATTGTATCGCCTGAAGGTTTCTGGGGACTGTTTTAAGTAAAGTGTGAGTGTTGAGTTTTAACCTTATGCATGTATAACAAAAATGCCCACTTGTTCAGCAAAGGGTGCTTACTCTTGGAGAAAGCATGTGATTTCTTGCTGCGACGATGATGATGAGTAACTAAGACCAGGCTTTGTTGCTCGGACAATGAGAATAGATTTGTTCCGACCAAGTGAACGGCTGGAAATCTCTGTCTAATTTTGTAGGGAGGGTACAAACACTCCAAACTGTTCACTGCCGTAAACATAGAACAACACACAGAAACTGAACGGGACCGGTGACAACTGTTGGCCTGATCTCGTGGTGGAGTGGTAGCAAGCATCAGTGAATGTTCTATTTTTAGCAGTGGGTACGGACACTCCACCGGAGATTTCCAGGTTTCTGCTTATTCAGGTATGAACTATTAATAACTTCTACTTTGTCATTTGAGCAGACTGTCTCGCTGTCTTGAACTTTTCACTCGTATATTATTATAGCTCAGCCAGTGTATTTTCTTTACCATTTACCTCATAAATGCCCCCC
>JBCAUA010310996.1:0-19333 GCA_038406235.1 Peronia verruculata | reverse complement strand
ACATATTATCCCTCTTTTCATGACTTCTGGGTCTCTTTTTGCCTTTTTTTTTTTTTTTTGGCTCTCTGGGCGTATCTTTTATCGAATTTTGCTCCCTACCCCAAATCTTTGTAAGAGCCACTTTCTGGTTCCTGAGGGCCTCTGCGTGTCCCCCATATCATTTTTTTTGGTGCAAACCACGAGTATTTTGACTTTTACTATGACATATAGTCGACAACTGAGCTATTATTAGCAGAAAAAGCAAAATTGCCCTGTTTGTAGGACGAGAAAAGTCATTTTAGAACACTTACATTGATAATTGCATGATCAGCAGTTTTTCTCGCCTCATAGTGGTCATCTGGTGTCCATCCCTGGCACTGGAACTCGTGATATTGCTAGGAGAGGTGATATTCAGGTGCTTTTTGAACTCTCTGCCTATATATAATCAAATCGCGATGATCTGCAGTCTCATTTAGCAGTTGTTTTTGTTGTTGTTGTTGTTTGTTTGTTTTGTTTTGTTTTTTGGTCACGCTTTTGCTGTTTGCTTTCTTTTTTCTAAACCGATTCTAACCAAATTTGACATAGATCATTTTCATAAGACTAAAAAAGATACTTAGATGCATCGTATTTGGTTTGTATATTTTAGAGAAAAAAAAATCAGGTTGTATTATGAAACAACAGCAAAATTTGAAATTTTACTACCTTGCTTTTTCAAAAAAATCTTGAACATTTTCTTTTTCATACAAAGAACTGAAATGTTATGTAACTTTTTGAGATATTATTCCATACAATATGTTCACCAACTTTCATCAAGTTTTATTGAAATTTGGTAGACGATAGATTTTAAAGTTACCTATGTATACTGGAGACACCAAACATTTGAAAAAGTCGATTTTTTCCCCGTTTTTCTCTAAAATTAGACATGACAAATTCGATTAAAAAGTATAAAATGAGTCTATCTGTAATAATAATATGTTCTGGTATGGCTGTCTTTTTTTTTTTTTTAAATCGACGGGACAGGACAGGATAGCTCAGGACAGAAAAGGACAGGAAAGAAGATGAGAGGAAATGAGATCAGGACAAAAGAGGACAGGACAAAACAGAAGAGGACAGGGGAGGACATGATATGATCGAACAGAAGAGGACAGGACAGAAGAGAAAAGGACAGGAGAAGACGAGATAGGATAGAACACGAAAGGGCATGATAGGACAGGAGGGACATGATAGGACAGGAGGGACATGATAGGACAGGAGATAACATGATAGCATAGGAGAGAACAAGATTGGATAGAACAGGACAGGAGAGGACATGACAGGACAGAACAGGAGATGACAGGATAGGATAGAACAGGAGAGGACATGATGTAACAGGACAGGAGAAGACATGATAGGATAGAACAGGACATGATAGGACAGAACAGGAGAGGACATAGCAGGACAGGAGAGGACAGGACATGATGAATAGGACAGGAGAGGACATGAAAGGACAAGACAAAATAGGACAGGACTGTATGAAAACTTCAACTTTGCATGGCAGTGACATTTTCCCCTGTGGCCAAAGTTTGCAAATCTCATCTAGATCTGGTGTGTGAATGTAAACAAACTGTTTTCCTCTTGTCTGTCTGCAAAGTCTTGTGACCAAGAGTGAGATAGTTTGATTGGTTGTTGAACTGAACAACAGATTAAAGGAAGGAAAGGTCACACCTTTGCCCATCATGTCAAATTAGCACCAACATCAGCAACAAAAACAAAACAAAAAAAGCATCTGAGTTCCTTTACCCATATCATTATTCAAAATTATGACCTTTTTTTTAAATATTTTATTTCTATCTTTTTGCTGTTTCACATTTGATTAACAGCAACTCCCTCCTGAGCACACGGACATGGACCTAATTCCACTAAATTGCTGAGGCAGAAGAAATTAGACTTTTACACATATGTTGAGAAAATTACATGTCATTGTTTAGGCATTCTATAGATTTAGACAAACCATTATGAATTGTTTTAGAGTTTAGGGACATGAGAATGGCTCGGAGGTTTTTTTATCTTTGCTTTGAGTTTTATAATTAGTCTCTTAAAGGGGGGGGGGGGCGCGTCCTGAAATGTGGATTTTGCCCAAAAAATGAGATTTTGAGCTTTTGTTTTCTCTTAAAAGTTCTGCCTTTTCTGCGTGTAAAAATGGTATCAAAAAGTCGCTAATTCAATTCTAACGTGTTTGACCAATGTTCATTCAATGGTAAATCTAGCGTATTGTCAGTCAGGATTTGGCTTCACCTGGCTGCTATATGAGGTGTAGATCATTGCGATTTGATTATATGCAGTCAGAGGGTGCAAAAAGCAGTTGAATTTCACCTTTCTAGCAATAACACGATTTCCAGTGCCAGGGATGGACACCAGATGACTACTATGAGGCGAGAAAAACTGCTGATCATGCAATTATCAATGTTAGTGTTCTAAAATGACTTTTCTCGTCCTACAAATAGGGCAATTTTGCTTTTTCTGCTAATAATAGCTCAGTTGTCAACCACATGTCATAGTAAAGGTCAAAATACTCGTTTTCACCAAAAAATGATATGGGGGACACACAGAGGCCCTCAGGAACCAGAAAGTGGCCCTTACAAAGATTTGGGGTAGGGAGCAAAATTCGATAAAAGATACACCCAGAGAGCCAAAAAACGGCATCAACACACTCAGAAGTCATGAAAGAGGGTCAGTATGTAAAAAAACAAGGCTATTCCGAGCCTTAAAGCTGAATAAATAAAACTCTTCATGTCAATTTTTCGATGAAAAAAACAACTTTAAACACGTTTTTCTCAAACCCGTTTTTTTTTTTTTACAGTTTTTTTTTTTTTCTATCTCCTTTTTGTTTCAGAACCGATCCAAACCAAATTTGGTATGCATCTTTGTCACCACAAAACCTAAAAATTTGCATATGCGTATTAAATTCAGTTGGTAAGTTTTTGAGAAAATTGGGTTTTTAGTTTAAAAGGTGAAATTTGTTCGCCATATGGTATTTTCAAAAATTTATAGAAAATTGTGTATTGCATGGAACGTAATAATAATAGGTAACTTTTTAAATATTATATCAAACAATATATTCACTAAGTTTTATCAAGTTTGGCAGAAATTCGGCGGAGGAGATAGATTTTGAAATCAGTCAGTTAAGGACGCCAAAATCCAAGATGGCTACGCTGCCATTGCAACCGTATGAAAAAGTCAACTTTTTTTCACTGTTTTCTCTTAATTTGACCATGCTGAATACGATAAAAAAGGTTAAAATAATTTAACTTTAATAATAAAAGAAAATCACCCGCAGGACGTCACCCCCTCCCCCCCCCCTTAAGAAAAACACTTTTTTTAGTGCCTCATGTTCTAGCCATCCACCAGCACACAGCGTGAATCAGCAAACTTGTGTTCTATTTTCTGTGTGTGTCTTTCTGTTCATACATTTATCACTGTAACGGTAAATAAGGAACTTCTTTTTTATTCCTTTTCTTATTTTTTTAGAGAAGATGTGTTTTGCATTCCTTGTGACTGAATTGCTTAGCCCACAACCCCCAAGTTCATCAAGAGACACATAGACTAGAGTAGAACTGTCTTTCACTGGGCGCCTGATACCTCGGCTGAATATGTAAGCCTAATTGTATTGAGCTGTTCTGAGTTCAGTTCACATGACTGAGGAACTTTTCACTCACTGACTGATTTGTGGACATGTTCTGCTCATAGCAGGCAGCTCTTGACTACTGATGAGTATTCAGATAATTTTGATCAAATTATTTCACAGCATACATGTATAAACAAAGTCACGTGTGAGCAATGTTTCCTTGCTCATTTTGAGCGATTATGAAATACTTTATATCCTTCATGGCTCTTTGACAGCTCTAAAAATGGGAGAGAAGCAGGTGGTGGATTTACAATGTGGACTTTGCTGTTTGCACAGCTGTCCTTGACCCTAGGCAAACAACTCCCCGCTCACTCCTATCATGCCATCCTTAACTAAGAGTTAGCACAATTGTCAGGCAACACAGCAACAAATGGATCTACAGTGGTACAAATATGTTTTTAGATAACAATGTATTTTCAACTTTATTCCATTTTTAATCTTTCCAGTTTTGCATGTTCTGTTTACACATAGTACCAAGTATAACCTTTATACCTCCTGATCTTCTCTGTCAGACCCTTTCTTTTTTTCCCGCATTTTATTACTTATTCCATTTTTTAAATTTTTTTTTATTTCGTAACTTAAACCTCTGCCGTGGTTGAATGATTGATATGCAAAAAGATTTTTGGCTTTATGATAGCCAACCTGGCATAACATTCTGATCTCCAATGTATTTTTCTTTCAATCCATTCACTGGTCGAGTTTCAGTCTGAGGACAGATTTGTTGTGGCATTTATAGTAGGGACATTGGCCAGTTGTTGAGAGAAGCATCAGCTCCACGGGTTGCTCTTTGTCATCAGATTTGTCTAGTTGTGTATGTTCAAAACTCTCAGCAGCATGTTTAGTACACATGCTTTTCAAGGTTGGTTTTACATTACCCTGAGACTGCTGTCGTAGTTACACACTCACAGATCAGCTGACTTTGTATGAAGGAAAGAATCATTTATGCCATTAACATCTCATTTTTTGACACATGATCTCCAAGATTGGCATCCAACACTCTCTGACTGACATTGCCACATTTTGCAGTGTTGTAGTTTACACCAGTACGATTTCAGCCTTTGTATGGTCTGTATTATATGCTTAGTTTTCATTATGCTTAATATTGTTTTTTAGATGTAGAAGTACATGTATGCGTAGTTTTATGGTAGTGACCTATAACCAGAGACTAATATGGTAGATCTGCAGTAGATTTGGTGTTGTACAAATGGTTCAGGTGTTTGGCCAGCTTCCAACCACTGACAGCCTGCAACAGCTTAGTGTGTATGTGTGGCTCTGGGCAAATATTTGCTCTGCCTGGCTTGGTGTCACTTTGTACTGAGAATTATATATATAAATTCTTTGTATCATGTTTGATGTTTAGACTTTTTATGATGTTGAAATAATAAAGGCAGGATTAGACAGCTCTTGACAATGGAAAAAAATAGATTAGGCTGTTGCTATTATTAAGCTGACTAAATTAAAACTGATTGACCATTTAAGTGATTCAAACATTCATAGAAGCCATGATTGGAACTCTTAGTTCATTTCCCACGATGTAGCTATGACTATTGGAACTACAAGTAGATAGTCTAGCATAAGAATGACAAAGGACAATTATTTTTATTTCAAAGTGTTGTGGCTGTGTTTCAACTGGACATAGTGTACTGGTCTGGACTCAATGAACTTGAGCTGATACGTGGCTCTGACCGAGCCACTGGCTGGAACAATTGAGTGAAAGAAATGCTTTATTTGCATTATCAACATTTACTGATACACTGATACCAGAATCATGCGTAGTGCATAATGACATAGGTTTAAAGTTGGATATGATATTCATGAAATCAGAATTTTGTATCAAATGGCCACAGTTCAGAGAACTACAGAAAAGTTTTTTAATTTCTGCTTTGGCTGTGCTAGATAGTTAGATAGAATTATTTAAGACAAGAAGTGGGCTTGTCCAGGAAAAGAATTTGCTGCAAACTTTGTGATACAAAAAAAAAAAAAAGCATTTTATGTTTTGAAAATGATCCAACCATATGCAGTATGGGATATTCATACATATGTATGTTGTTGTTCACAAAGAGCATGAAGGCAGATGAAATGTTGAGATTAGATCTTAAACATAAAACAGTATATGGTAGTTGGTTGAATAGTTCATGGCAATGTGAAACTTAAAGAGAGAAAATTTAATGTCAGGTTGCCATTGTATCATTTTGTTAAATTTTCTGTGCAAAAATTGATATCTCATGATGGTGATGTTACAACCTGTGCCTGTAGAAAAAAGTTGATGTTCAAATTTTCATCATTTTGTTCTTCTCCTCAGATGATTTGGAGCTTGTGAGAAGACAAACAAAAGATGCCCCCTCTTCCCCGAACTTGAAGAAATCCAGAACCCTGGGTGGGAGCCTTAAAAAACTGTTCAAACGGAGCAGAAAGAACTCGAAATCCAGGGCTGACTCCAGAGAAAGTTCCTTATCCCGTGGCTCCAGATCAAAAGGTCCCTCTCGTGACAGTTCACTCACTCGACAGAATCAGAGAGAAAATGAATATAGGGCATCATCTGTTTCTTGAAAGTAGCTTCTGTTTTTATTTTTTGTTTCTTAATTTGTTTTGTTTTGTATTCGTATTTCAACTTTCTATTTATTTCGCCCCAGGGATGCTGAATTTCTGAATTGCATAATAAAGTAACAACTAACTAATCAATGTTTGTGGCAGCAGATGGGAAGAATGTCCAGAGATCAAACTTTGATTGGGATGGGGAACAGGTGTTTTCTGTGTCAAGGAACTGAAAGTAGATCTAGATGTTTAAGACACTTATTGAACAACTGGCTCATATCTCAGCTTTGTCTGACCAGCTGTGTAGGACTGACTTTGACTGACCAGCTGTGTAGGACTGACTTTGACTGACCAGCTGTGTAGGACTGACTTTGACTGACCAGCTGTGTAGGACCGACTGTGTCTGACTGGCTGTGTAGGACCGACTGTGTCTGACTGGCTGTGTATGACCAGCTGTGGACAATGATGGCAAAGCCAGCTGAAAAGTGGTGGAACTGCCCAGTGTCAGTATTTATAGTGTCTGTACAGGTTGATACGTCTCAGTTTTTCCTACGTTCCGGGTTAAAAACTTTCAGAGAATGAAATGTTATTCACAGTTGAGCATCCCAGTGTCAAAAATCTGTCTGGGCCAGTGAAATCCAGTGTTGTTATATTATCGTCTGTCAGCAGAACAGATTTTGTACTGAACTACTTGGTTTCCCCAAGAGAAGATTTTTTCCCGCTATGTTCTGCTATTTTCAAGTTGTCTAAGCACTTTGAGAGATATGTATAAACCCAATGTAATACATGAAATTATGGCATATTTATGACTAGTTAGAATACACTTTGTGCCTCATTTCAACATTGTTTCCATTTCTGAGACAGTGCAGATTGCACCACTGGTTTGTCAGACAAACAATGCGGCCAATTTTGTTGAAAGCTTTTGCTTTTATATTGTGAATGAAAATGTTTTTGTTCCTTTCCTGATTTCACTCCTGTTAGCATCAACTACACACTTACCTGATAATTAGTTTGCATAATTATTCTCTGCATTTATATTCTAGTTTGCTGTGGGCAAATGGAGGTGACTATTCTATTACTCTAGTCAGGCTTGTAAATAAAAGGCTTTTGAATGTTAAGTTAACCATCCAGATTTAAAAACTATGTCAAGCAAATCAAGAATGCACTGTCAAACGTGTGGCAGGCATTGTTGGAGTTATTTTGTCTGTTGACTCTGTAGAAATACTTATTTTTGTATTATATTTACATCTGGAAACACCATGGCTTTCACATCAAGCGCATTATTTAGTAAAGTACATAAATACCTAATATATTCAGCAATTAAAAAAATGCATACATATGACTTGTAAAATATCACAAAGTATTTATTCTGAATGTGATCTTCCTGCTCCCTTGTTCTGCTTCTCATACCAGCCTTTAACCTTGTAAGAACAAAAGTGTCTCTGAAGACCTGAAAATCCCTGAATTTGATTTTGCGAACAGACTGCGATATTACATGTATATTTTCAATACCACCCACTATCAAAACACATCTATGTTCATTTTCCATTTTGTCTTTCTGTTTTTTCTTTGCTGTATGTGAATAAGCAAATTATGATCAAAGATATTTTTGTCTCAAGTGGGCGCTCTCAACACTGTACTTTGTGTGAGCCAGTCTTGTTTTCTTATTTAGCATTTTGTTGTCCTTTTTACTTATTAATTATTGAATTTAGAAAAAAGATATTTTGCTTATTTTGATATTTGAGATTTGAGAGACATTTCAACCGTCATCTTTGCAGAAAAGAAAAAAAGATATTACCCAGAACTTGTATCATGAAACTTTTCCTTATAAAATAAAGTAAAATTTTTGTTAAAATAAAGCAACTAGATTAAACTTTGGCTTTGCTCTCAGCACTAGTGTACATGTGTGTAAGGGTCAGTGCTCTGTACATGTGTGTAAGGGTCAGTACCTCCATGGACATGTCTATCAATGGCACAAGCCCACCTGGCAGATCACCAAACCTAAGTTTACTCAACCAACCAATCACCACATTGTCAGCAGTTTAACCCTTACATTGCCACAACTAATTCACTGTATGTCACCACCATTGCCACCATTTTTCACCAAAAACTCAAAAATTGACATGGGTTCGAAAAAAAATCACTATTTGAAAACTATTCCACATAGAACATTTCTAATACCACTTGATTGTCTATCAAACTGTGCATGCTACTCTAAAGGGTTCTCAGGATCTATCAAATAATCCCAGTTCTATCCATTTCTAACACCAGTTGGGGTGCCACGCCCCCTCCTAATAGGCTGACAATCTCCTCTTCCCTCTAGATCTAGAGGTTCGTGAACCTTATTATCACTGTCACTAGTGTCACAATCTGGTAGCACTGACTCTCCATTATAACTGCTCCATGAATTGTCACTGTCCCCACCAATATCTTCGCCTGAATTAGAGTCTCCGTGATCTATTTCCCCTCATCACTCGAATCCACAGCTCTGGATTTGCTGTCAGTGTAAACAATGCAGAAAATCGACAAAAAATCCACCAGAAACGGCAACAAATCACTTTAGAAAATTTCTAACGGAAGTTGAAGGTGTTTTGAAGGAAGGGAAGTCACTCTGTAAATGCCAGTGCCTCGTACATTTTAATACTCACATGTTTTCTTCTCACTGTTAGAGATTCGATTTAAGTCGAAGGTGGCAATGGTGACACACCCAGAAGTTTTCAACAATTGTCGAACGTGGCAATGTAAGGGTTAATCTGTTGGTCTGTAATGATTTTGTAAGACTCTTATCTTTTTTTAACTTGTGTGATGTCTTATAAGCAAAGGAAGTTGTTCTGCCAGGCTTCTGTTTCTGAGGAAATTGTAGATTATTTAATTTCGGGCTTCTAATTTCAACCCTCAAACCATCAACTTTCCACAATTAAACCTTGCTTTTCCTTGACCATTACTCATTCCGTTATCTGAATTACACCCCGATTGCTGACCAAAGTTGCTGTCAAGACCTAAATACAATTACGTAAAACAGTAGGAAGTATAACTTATGAGTAAAACTGCTGCCTATTATTGGGTCACTGTGGACCAGACAAAAGATAAAACAAAAAAAAAGAAAAAACACTTGTCTTATTTATTTCTATGACAAGTCCATTCCCCGACTGTGTATTTTTTCAACCACTGCCTGCAAGTTTTCAAGCATCTGTGGTTTCAATACTGTGATATTAGATGGAATTTGATTATGAGGAAAACAAGATTGGAAATCCATCAGTTAATTTTCAAAGAAGGATCATTTTGTAATTTTTACTTTACAGCTTTGGTCTTGGAGCATGACTGGATTCCATGGTTCAGTGGCCAAAGCTGAACTTTTGCAGTGACACACTGACAAGTTAATTTCATTTGTGACTTGTGGCAGCAACCATCTTTCGTAGAAGTCACCTGGTGCTGAGGGGGTTGTGTCCTCAGTAGGGAATTTCGACACTGGAAAGAAGGATCTGAGTCTTCTTGAAAATCTGTTTCGAAGAAAAGAGGCACATCTTTTTCTTATGAGGGTGATGATACTTTCTTTAATTAATCTCTGATATTATTCCTGTCTCCCCAAGTAGCAAAATTCTGAACTGACTCCATTGTTCTGCACAGTAGTTGGATATTTACCTAACTAGGGTTGATTTCCTTCTCTCTCCTGTGCTTAGGACAGCTTTCACCTCCATTTTGTTCGTTTGTCAAACTTTTGTCAAGATTGGAATAGTTTTCTGTGCAGAATCTGTTTTTGTCAGCATGAACATTCTCCATTTTCTGGACCAGAGATCTCTAGTGGCCATGAAACTCTCAGATTTTTTTTTTTTTTTTCACATGATCCATTGGTGTGCTACCTTGTAGAAAAAGTCTTACCTTCCAATCCATTTCAAAATTTTCAAATTACTTTCCTATCAATGTTAATGGAATGTTTTCAAAATTTTCAATTATTTGTAGAGTTGATTACTCCATTCCTTGGGATTTTCCACTCTTCAAGTCAGGTGCGTTAATTTGACTTGCTTAATTGTTCCAGTTGGAATCACATACAAAAGTGATAACTTTATATTCTCAGAGTCCTAAATTGGCTGTAAAACAAGTGAAGTAGATCGTATGGCAGAATGGCTTGAAATATCATTAGATTCCATCTTTGTAGTCAGTTACTGTAATTGACTTTTGACTCTCAGTGTATACAGATCTACTGACCGAATTTTCAGTATCACGAGTAGTTAAAATTATTTCATTTTGTTAAACTTTATGTTTGAATGAAAGTCAGTACTTAAGATGTTCAGCTTCCTTTTTGTCTCTTTTTATGTTTTTAAATCCCATTTTCTGTTTACGGTACTGTAAAAACTATTTACTAAACTTGTATACTTCAGTGCACCCACACTCAGCCTGTGATGGTTGTCGCTCAGATTTGTGCCTATGTCCAAGCTGTGCTTTTGCTGTCACCGTTTTCTATTGCATATCGTGGCACCGTTCTGGGTCATATCTGTGACATTTTTGTCTTGTCAGTTCAACCACCTGTCTCAGCTTTAAGTTGTTTCATGTTCATACTTCATAATTACTTGCTCCCATGGACATCTTCAACTTGATCATGATCTTTAATACTTGACACACATACATACACACTCATGTACGCACAGGCTTTCATTTGTAGAGCATCAGCTGACAGCCTTAACTCGATCGTTTCAATGTCATAATAATTGATTGGCTATTTATTACACCATATGCTTCTGTTGAAATCAACGCTTGACATTGAGAGTCATCACCAGATGAAGATAAAACCATTTGCATCATTCACTGACTGACAAGACATCTTTTAGCATCATGAAATCGGAGTATGGAAAATCTGGACAACTCAACAGCAGCTCCCAGACATTGCACTCATTCAGTCATAAAATTATCATAGCAAATCAATGGCCAGCATTACACTCTGTATTCTACGTGGAATTGCCTGCACCATGTTTTGAGTGTCAAGGACAACTAGAGGCAGGCCTTTCTTTCACTTCATTTGACCACATACATGTATTTGGTTGCCATTTGATTTCTCTCGGCTTTTCAGCAGTGTTTCATATCCCTGTCTGTTGTGTAAGCTTTTTATGTGCAATTTGTACTGTCTATACTGACTGATATGTGGACACTTGTATTTATTAATATTATTTATTACTATTTAATTGCATCTTGCTCACCTAATGTACCTGGCTAGGGAGGTGATATGTAATGCTTTCAGACCTATCACTGTCATCAGTTATTTTGTTCATTATTTCCACCACTGCAGGTTCTTGTTGTTGTTTTTTTAATCATAAATATGTCAGACACATCAAAACAGGAATTGCTCAACTCAGAAGAATGAGAACAAAGGCAGAATGGGATTGTTCTATATTTTCATAAACATTTTCCATGAATGTCAGAAAATCAGCAGGTAGAATAGAATCCTCGTACATTTACAGATCAGACTTGAACCTTTTGTGTTACAAAGAAAAGACCCATATCTGCCATCATGGGCAGTCAATGTCTGGTGTAGTTTGTGTTGATACCTGCTGAGGAACAAATTGATTCAGTTTTGACAAGATTTTGTTTTCCCATCAGAAATTAGCAGATGATTGTAGTGCACTATAGTGAACTTCTGATTATCCCATAGCATAATAATTTCTCACAAATATAAGATGCATGTTTTAAAAACAAAAGTGATGGCAATGGTATATTTACCCTGTGCAATGTTAGTTTATAAATTTTAATATCATTTTTTATCACTGTGCATGGAAAACAAAAATTTAAAAAAAAACAAAAAAGGAAAAAAAAAAACAGCTTTATGTTTGACATTAGTACACACAAAAATTTCTGAAGATTCTGCAGAATTATATCATTTTCTATGTATTGTCTACAGTCATTTGATCTAGAATTTTGCTTGTTGTCACTGCCATAACTACCATGAAATATTGATTCTTATCCAACTCTTGGATAGAAAGAAGGACATTGGTTGCAAAGTCTGGATGTTCAAAGGATTGTTTAATTTTGATTCGCCATAGAAAACAGAGACACTAATCTCTGATAGACTTGTTTCAGAAAATACAGCAGGGCTTTATTGAGGGGAAAAAATGTTTAGGTAAAATTTTTCAAGACATATTTATAATTTGTTTTAGACATGCACAACTTGCAAAAATATCTGTTGAAATGCAATTCATGTGTCCCACGTTATTCATTTTTGGATAGAAACAACTGTGAATTTATTTTTGATGGTCATAGTTTAGATGTAATTTAGATTTTGCACTAACTATATGTATTACACATTTTCTGTTAATTTTTTTTCTGATAACTGTTGAATGAATTGTCCACGCCTGGTGAGTCTCCGAAGTGAACAAATCATCAATCTTATGAGTTCCATTTTTCGTGTCAGATTTTCCACAAACTTGATGGGATGCAAATAATGTCGGAAGTTTTCTTTGTTCTGTGACGATGCTGATGAGGATTATATTAGCTGTATAAATATTGTTATAATTATCGTAATAAAAGTATGCGAACATTTGCAATGCAAGCAGCTGTCAGGATGGTTGGAAAGGATTCTTACACAACTCGTTAGAGAATGCTCAGGTTGTGATTAGATACAAAAATGAATACAAATTAGTTGTACAAATTTGAATGACATTAAGATCTGAGTCCTTGATTAATATCAACATTGCAGGTTGAGAACTAGTAAAGGACAAGAGCATCCCTGCACTTTCTGCAGTGCTGTGGCAAAATAGAATACTAATAAACATCCAGTCTTAAGAAATTCCAGTGGAAATCCTGGCTAGCTGTGTTAGTAAGATTGATCATTCCGATGGTGAAACTTGGAAGATACGGTAGAACAAACAGCATGCTATCGTGATATGAAAGAACAGATCACATACACTGTGCCTCTTTGGTTCAGAACGTTGTTAGCTTGCGATGTTCGCTAGCTGCATTGGTGCACAAGAATGTGTCGCATACTTGCCTAGAACGTAGACTGTCCTCTCCCTGTGTGTATCCCCGCCCTTGGATGTTTGATAATTCTAGCTTTAGTTTCCACATGTAGACTGTTAATCACTTCAAGCCTCTCCCACCACTGGGGTCAGTGATTTCAGGTGTTTTATATCCTGTTCAGGAACAAAACATGGTTATGATATTTTTTTCATTTCAAATGTTAACTGGCAACTTTTTGCCTCTCACATGGCCTCATGCCAAATAAAGTTTAATTAATTGTCTGTTTTGGATGTTATCAGCTCCAAACTAGCATCAAAACTTGTCACTACTAACCAGCCCAGCCCTCTGTCTACAATAGTGTGCAGAGGTTATGGATTATTTCAGAGGTTATGGATTATTTCACTGATTTTCTTCTACAAGCTGAGAGAGTTGAGTTGAAAGTGGATGGTGACTGGAAGACAAAACTGAAGAGTAGCTTTTATTCCCATATAAAACTGCCGGGTAAAAAAAAAATAAAATCAACAGATAATTCTGTAATAATTTCTAATTTTCTGTGTAGGTCATTTAATTTTCTTTGTACATGTATTGCAAAGCTTAAGCCTGCATTTGTGATAATTTTTTATTTCTTTTGCTTTGCTATTTCAAGAACAGAGTGCTTGGAGAAAATAAACACGAGTTTGGCTGTGAAGTTCAGGGTGGATCTGGACTTGGAAATGTTTTATTTGAAAGACGAAGCCATAATCATCAGGTTAAATTTAATCACCTACACTGGGTTTCTCCCTCACACTCAGAAAAAAAAAGGGAGGAATGGGAGCTCAATGGGGCTTTCAAATGGCAACAAAAATATTGGCTCTCTCTAAGATATCTTGAAATTTCTTGGCATTGAACAACCAACGACCTCTGCAGCAGCAGATCTACAGTACATTTAGGTAATAAAGAAATATCAGCTCTGGTCAATAGACATAGATGTAATAGGCCTACCATCTCATGTTTATTGGTAGAAAATGAATGTCATGAAACAAACTCCCTGAACATGTGCCAGTCAGCCAGGATGAAAGCACAACATTTGTACAAGTATCAGTTCGATTTTTAATCATATATATTTAATTAAGAAAACCACAAGTGGCATAAGAATTTTGTACTTGTCTATAAACTTGGAAAATAAACCAGCATATCACCCAGACTGAATTCATACGCCAACATGTTTAATCACTTTTCATTTCCTACCATATTTTTGTCACTGACTTTTTTTATACTGTACCTCTAGTGAGTGGTTTTTTTGCTTATTGTTGTTTTTTACTTTTATTAACATTTCTCTTTGTTGTTTTAATTTTTTTTTTTTCACCATTTTTTTTTTTTTTATTGCAGAGAAATCTGGGGATTTTTATAATAAAAAAAAAAAAAAAAGGAAAATAAACACAGAAAGAACTTTGGATTTATTTTGCAGGAATGCCTGTCCCCAGTGTGTGTGTGTGTGCGTACGTGCGTGCGTGCGTGTATGTGTGTGTTTTGGTTGGTTGGTTGGTTGGTTGGTTGGTTGGTTGGTTGGTTGGTTGGTTGGTGTTGTTAGCAATATCACCACTAAATTGAGAGAACTAGCAGTGCTGATGTTCCATCTGTAGCCCACAATTTTCCTGTCCAGTTTCTCCTATCCTTTCTGACTTCTCTGTTCAATATGTGACTGTGAGTAAGTGACTAGTGTGACCAGCTCCTGCCTCCATGTCTCACTCACTCTATTCCTCTATCAAATACACAAATAAACTGCACCATTTCCTCACACTCAGATCCCGCATGGGGGCCCGGGGTTTATAAGTAGGTTTGCTGCTCCCACCTGGAGGTGGTGTAAGCCCGCCATCAGTGGGGAGTGCCATGGAGTGCCATCCTCGACATTCCATGGGGGACGTCTCTTCTCTCTGCCCTTGCTCCTGTCTTCTGTCCCACTCCCTTTCCCTTTCCTCTCTTCTTCTGGAATGTGCAAATGTATCTTACTGTGTTTAGCACAATATAGCCACGATCATGCTGATGTGCCGTAAAACAAACAAACAATCCCACTCAGACATCATCAGTCAATAAATGAACAAATTCTACAATTTCACACTAGAGTGTAGATCTATATTCCACTTAGACTATGAGAGAAGTACAATATGTTTAGAGAAAACGACGTGTCTTCTTCCTCAAACCCACCTTACTCTACAAAATTGAGAAAGAGAGAGTAAGAAGACATCGTGGATTCCATATAAAAAAACAAATAAAAAGGCCCAATGATAAGGAGAGAATGCATTGGGCTCAACTGAAAACAAATGATGTTGAACTTTGGCCTTGAACCTCAATTTCCGTTCTAAGTGAACACATCTTCATAAACAAAACACATGCTCAACATCGAGATCATTTGAGACTCTTGTCCAGTTCACTAAAGCTGAGCAACGAGGTCACTCAGACACTGGCCGCATGCAGTGAGGAACTATAATGCTCAGCATTGGATTTCTTATACTGACAATTACAAGAGGACCAGGAAACTTTCAAATATGAGTTTTTCACCAAAAATTGTGGAAAAAAAAGTCTAGAATGTCATACCATGAAATTCCTCCTTTGTTTGCACTGAAGTATTCGTAGGGCTGCAAAATATGCATTAGCAGCTATCTGTTGTCATAATTTAATAATATTAATTGGGCTTGTTCTTGTTCTCTCCAATACATGTATTTGTTAGACATGGTGAGCACACAGCTTATAAGAAGTATGTAACATTATGCCTACAGTATTCAGAAATGTTGGTGCTTGCAATCACTTGAGTGTTTTGGTTTAGGACCCGTAGCTCCCCCCTCCCCTTTCCTCCTTCTGCTCCCCCCTCCACGCTTGTCATTGCAAGTAGCAGTACTAACACTGATTTACCAAATTCTGTGTTGTGACCTATAACTATATGTTATCAGACCCATTACTATCATAGATATCGAGTTTTATTTTTCCTATCATTATTATTACAAATATCAAGTTGCCGACTTTTATTATTATTATTTATAATATTATTGCTATTGCAATACTTTGGCATCCTAACACTCTAGGATGAAGCGGATTCTAATCTACAGACATATAGAGGATAAAAGCATGCTGGAACATCGCAGACAGAGGGAAAGAGAAAGAGAGAATGAAAGAGCGTGGGAAAGAAAAGCAAAAAAAAGAAAAAGAAAAAAGGAAAAAGGAAGAAAAAAGAGGAAAAGAAAGAAGAGATTATGATTTGCGCTGCATGTTTCTGGCACCTTCTTTATATTGTTTTGTTTTGTTTTGTTTTGTTTGTTTGCTGTTGCATTATTATTAATGTGTAAATACCGAGCTGCTGAAATCTTTATTGTCATGACTATTTATCTGTTTCACCATAATTTTAGTGATCATTAGCACAGACTTGAGACAGATAAGTAGATGGACAGGAGGACAGATGTGAGACAGGTTTTTCTGCAATGGATTTCTGCTTTTCTATTTTTTTTTTTTTTTTAATTAGTTTAAATTTTTTTCAATGCGTAACGGCTATTGTGATCAGTTCTGAGTGAAAAAACAATGACTGGAATTTGATTTAATGTAATCAGTGGTAGTGCTTTTTGTTTCCTTTCCCTAAAATCAAACTGTTGAGAAAAAAAAATGAGAAAAAAAAAAATGAACCAGTCAATGAAATGTGCTCTATCTGAAATTAATTTATAGTGATAAAATAACAGCAAAAATAGTCCACTGAAATTAACATGCAATGCTTCATAGACACATACCGGTAACATTTCAAACGTAATTAAAACAAAACAGGATGCCAAACTGTGCACTGACATCAATGAAATCTTTGCAGTTTTTACTGTCTAAGGAATACTTCAGATAGAGTAGGAAAGAGTTTTTTACAGTATGACAACATATGAGATGTGACGCAATGAAAGCAGGCTTTCGTCAAATTTTGAGCATATGGAGTTTTGTATCACTGGGAAGATTCTTCATTTTCTTTTCTGTGTGTGAAAAATGTTTTGTTCTACCTGGCATAGGAGCCGAGATATGAGCAATTAAAGATGATGGGGGTGACCTATTGCTGCAACTGAATTTATCGAGAAAATGGCCGACCTGTTTGTAAATTCTTATTCATCCCTGTTAGGCCATGTCACTAAATTAAAATTTTTGGGTTTTTACTCAATTTAGTTCAGCAAATATAACTCTGAAATGCATTTTTAGAGTGATATAGAAGGGCTCTGTGAAGAAACAAAATTTGCATTGAAAATTCATGCACTGTTGAAAAACACATGACTTCTCCGGTCGGCTCAGTTTGACGAGCGCCTAGTTAATCATGTCCTGTCTCATACATATTTTTTTAACAATTTTCAGTGAAAACCGCATGTCTCTGCGTTTCTTGGCTCGCTTGTAACCATCATTTATGAGATTAAATTCAAGATCAAATCTATACTTCCTGCCCACCAGCCCTGCCGTTCAACGACCATGACCATGGTGTTGCACAGCTCTATTATGCAGTTGATGCTGTCCCATACCCGATCCCAATCACCAGTATAACCATGAGTTTCACTGACCTTGTCAGGCCCTGCTCTCACCATCTGCATACTTACATATGGATATACATGTATAACATATAAAAGCCCCCTTTAAATTTGAACAATATCTGTGACTATGCTGAACACTCCAGCTAGTCACTTTGAGGATGAGGGGTCAAGGGAAAATATCAGCACACATGTAGTACTTTGACACAGAATCAGAGAATCATAAAGGTTATTTACTGAGAAGTTTATTTCTCATTTACTGTCTTGCATGAAGACTTAACCACCGCCTGTGATGACAAAAAAATCAAATCTGCAAAGGAAAATCATTGTCTGTTACATATTATATAATCCAAATCCTGACTGAAATATCTTTATTGTAACAAGAGTGATAACCATCATGTCCAGGGTGACGCATGATTTGTATGGCACTCCAATTCAACCAGTCAGAGCTTGAGATCCTATTTACAGTGCAAAGATCACCAATAATACATGAACACATTACAGGTACACAGTTTCATAGCACAGATATGCAAATTTGTATGAACTCACACACACATGATACTAACGCCTAATGAGCACAACCTCTATCTATGGCGACTTTATCATGTGACGGTGATTATACCAACTGGTTCCTCTGTCACCCATTTCTCACTAGGTCACCCAAATTCAAAAGGTATATCAGGCCCAGTTTTATTAAACTGTTGTTATACTAACAGTCACAGCTCATTAGAAAATCTTTCAACATCTAATCATAATGGAAGTAGGCCTATTACTTTGAGAAAATCCACACAATGATGACCTCCTGTTACATGGAACAGAAGAACAGAAATCAAAGGTCACATGGCTCATTCAAGTCTTCTCAAGTACATGTTTAGCTTGAAGTCAGTAATCCAACACTGAACAATAACAAGGCATCCCTGGCCCACTCAACAAATTTTGCACTGACCAGTGACCAAAGTGTGAAAGGTAAATGTGAGCTACAATTATGCATACATAAAAGCTAAAGCAGCCCCTAGCCTTCGTGTACAAATGGCCTGACACATGCAGTGTGTGACATGATTGTCTGAGGCGATAGATTCTCACTGAGTAGTTCGCTCGCTATAGCCTACTATACGGTATTCTTATTTCGTCACATTGTTCATTGTTAGGCTTTGTTGGGGAATGTAGTGGCTCTGTGGTATGGCGTCTGCTCAAGGAGAAAACAGGCCGGGATCGACTCAAATTTCTTTTCTTCAATGACAATTTTTTCTATCTTTAAACAGTGGTTTTAAAAGCTTTGGACTAAATATGAACAAACAGAATCTCAGTTGAACAAAATCAAAGTGGTTTGAGCATTACGGGAACAAGAAAGAGACGCAGGTTGCAAAAATCACTCGAAGAAGTTTTCAATGAAACGAGTCACCAACAACAACAAACAATAATGAACAATTATTGGTGGAGAGATGCCCTGAACAAAGAAAAAAAAAAAGAGTGGGGGAGATGAACAGATGAGAGAAAAGAAGACGGTGTGTGTGTGAGAGAGAGAGAGAGAGATGGGAAGGAGAGGAGGGGGGGAGGACAGTGAAAGAGCAAGATAATGTATGAAGAAGAAAAGGAGGGGGTGTAAAAGCGAGAGTGAAGTACGAGGTCTATCCCAAAAATAAGTTTCCCTCCTCAATAACTCAGAAACAAAATGATCAAGAACAATGAAACTTGG
>JBCAUA010310779.1:0-19337 GCA_038406235.1 Peronia verruculata | reverse complement strand
TGTTCTATTATTTGGTATTAGAATAAATAGGCCTATATAAAAGTCGGGGTGGGAACAAACGAAAAAGCGCCAAATTTTATGTATTTGAATGAAAATGAGTAGAAAGAAAAAAAAAAAAAAAACAGAAAAAAGAAACACAGAAAAGGCAGGAGCGGTGGAAACAAGACATCATCAGCATGGTCAGGATCAGAAATATTACTTAATGTGATTGAAAAATAAATATCCGTATAATTATTATTATATGACACTCACCAGGCATACCGAAATACACAAGATTGATCCTGTCACATTGAAGAGGATAACTCATTGACCTATTTAGGCTACACACTACATTTTCTTAGGTTTGTTTTTCCACAACTAACCAGGTGTTGAAGGATATATTGTGTGTATAGGTGTGTGGTTGGTATCAAGACTGTACTTAGATTTAGGCTGAAATAAGGAAGTGTATTCGCAGTCAACCTGTTGACTACGAATACAGTGTGTTTTTGGAGTCAGCCGGTTTCCGAAAGTTGCTCTCGTCTCAATAAGGAAAGCCGCCTTCTCGAGTTTCATTTCATTTTGAATGAGTTATACCCATCATTCACAGGTGTACAGCAGCATCCTTTTGGCTTTACCTCGTATCAGTGGCTTGGCCAGTCATAGTTTCCAGCCAGCCCACTGGCATCACACACTATTGCAGCAGTGTGCAAATCTCTTGCATTTAACATTGGTAGTGATGCAAATGCGAAGATAACTATAACTACTCCCCTGGATGTTGAAAAGCATACTATCACCGTAACTGTGGCACAAACATTAGCTTCTCCAGCCATTTTACTAATGTCCATAATTATTACACATACACGTTCTCCATTCATACTTATTATACTATGTATATTGCATTTTCGTACATTAGATCTGTTATTGTCCATTCTCCTTCTTCTAAATTCTGAGTAAGTCTCAAAATGATGACAAAATGTTGAAACAGAATCTGAGAGTCTTAAAACTCATATGTATGATGGGCAGCAACTTCAGATGTAAAGTGTGGGCTTAAACAAAATCAGACACTATCATCATTAATGTGTTCAAAATGAAAAGCTTTCAAAGGACTCTGCATATCATGGGACGAAAGTATCAAATTCAAGAGTGCTTTAAAAGGAGACTGAAAATCTAGAGACAAATGTCAATGACACGCATGCTCTAAATAATTTCGGTCATATATATTGCACATAGCCTATTCTGGAAGAATCTGAAAAAAAAAAAAAATTCACACAATAAGACATAGAGGTTGTTAACTAGACCTGCATTTAATTAAAATAGGTACTCACACTGCATGATCAATTTAACTATGATTGTTACAGACACTGCATGGTCAACACTCAGTCTACTACTCAGTCAGTCACACTCAGGGGTTGACGGTGAATGTGAGGTAGGCCTACATTCATTGTATCTTGCTAGTCGACAGCTTATGCACAATGTGTTCATAGTCGACAGGTCAATTGTGAATCTGCAATGCTTTCATGGTTGACAACGAATACACTTCCATAAGGTCATTCCAGTTGTAGCTACTTATTTCTTTATCTAGGTTTGCCATAGTAATAATATGACGTGCACTATACTTTGAGATTAGTGCTTCACTAGATTTGACCAATAAAATATGTCTTGCGTCCATGGCAAATGAGTCGCAAGTTGCATTAGGTGAGTTCAAATCACAGCTGTTTTTTTAGCGTTTTTCACTATGTTCCGACTATGATACCAGAATATTTTTTTTTTCAGATTAAAAAAGGTTATAAACTGGCATTTTGTGAAAACAAAACTTTAGTATCTTAGTTGGAAAGTAGTTAAAAACAACCAAAAACAGCCATATATCTTCGTTGCTTGGGGCAACTTCCAACTCATTTTCCTGGTCACAAGACATAGTTTATGTATTTTGATGATCTGTTAATGGGAATGCTATCCTATCTAAAGGTCAGCTATCCACCATATCTTTTTGAATGCTTGCTGGCAGCCCCTGTGGATGATGTGCAAGGATCAGCTCAAGTTGGTAATGGTGCTGTAGTTTTCAAATTGAATAAGAAAGAGCTTGGATTATGGAAAACATTACAGTCACCTGCAGCAGGTACAGTGATATATATTACCTTCAATCAGTACATGTGTTGCTGATAGTATTAGAGAAAACAAGATATCTTATATGGAAAGGAATGCAGGTTAATGTCTTAGAAAAGACCCTAAGTACTTCCAGTGATGACTGAGACGGTTGCAAAGAGGAAATGACTAATCCTTAAAAGCAGTAAGATTTCATTGGTGTTTTCCAAACTGTTTTTAAACAGATAGCCGATGATTTTTACTTGTACCTGAAACATATATAGTTGTAAACACACATTTCTGTGTTTTATCTGTTTCATGTATTAGTCAAAGATCAAAGTGAACAAAAAAGTATCATTAAAAATCAGTAAAATTATACAGATTTTCTCCCTCCCCAAAATTATAGAAATGATAATTATAGATGCCTAAATGTAATGATTGTGATAATAATATTGTAGCTGCATATCATAATACTTACTAGACTCATTAAAAAACAAAGGAAAATTGAATGTTTATTAAGATTTACTTAGAAAAATGGCCAGTATTAAATGAGTGATGGTATTCAGTTCAATCAGGTAATTTTGTTTTTGCAGAGGGTTCTATGTCAGAGATATTTAAGTTATTGTCCTCATTTGAAATGATATGATCATGCACACAGTCTGTGTATTACTCCTTATTTATCAAAGCTGACAAAGATGTAATGAAACAAAAGAGAGAGGAAGCCCAAGAGAAGGTTAGAAAACGACTGGAAGAGGAAGCGACCAAGAAAGCAGAGACAAAGAGACAACATGAAAAGCTTGCAATCAATGAAATGATGAAGGCAAGTCATATCTTACAAATTCCGATCTACGCTCTAGACTGGGCATTTGTAGTTGTTTCAAATGTCCAGGCAGAAAATGCAGTTTTCTGATTTTGGGTTTAGGCAAAGGAAAAAAATAAAGAATGGTAGTATTCAACTTTTGCTCTGACTATCCTCAGTCTGAAAGTCTGAAATGCTCTAAATTCAAAGAGTATCATATGGCTGGACAACATACAACCTGCAGTGAAGCAGTAGCCTTCATATAAATGTTTGGTTCAATCACCAACACAGAGCCTTGTAGTTAAATTCAGTGCTCACCAGTCTTTATAACATAAATAAAATGTAGAAATCAGTCTGGTAGTAAATTGATAGGTTGTCAACTTAGCTTTCAGTCAGTCTGTGCGTTACTACTGTATAAGTCAATTTTATCTTTTTTTCAATTGCAGTGTCCTATGTGAACAAATTTCAATATTTTCTTATAATATGTATTTACTTCTTCCATCACTTTTAGCTAGATGGGGCAGTTAATAGCATGACTAAAGTGGAAAAGTTTAAATCAGCTTAATTTTTCAAGAGCTCATCATACCTTCTGCATGAGCTGATGAATTTGAGGAAATGAAATAGATTAAAATAGAGAAACAGGAATAGAATAGTAGAACATGTCTTTGTTTTCCCCTCATTCAGGATTCTGCAGAACTGTTTGTGCCTGAGCAAATTATAGTGGTCTCCTAAGAACCCGCCTCTGCTGCAAAACGGAATTTTTCCTGTATTATTTACCTCTCTAAGAACCCGCTCTGGGTGCTCCCAAATAAAAAAATCTGTCTAAGAGCCCAGTGTCGGACCAAGATACCCAAGTACTTATGGTATAATTCCACATTATACTGCCCACTTGAGAAAAACAGGCAGTGCTAGATGTGCAGTAAAATGGGGATGGGTGGAGAGGACAGGCAGACAAAGGAGTGGAAGGGATGGTTGATGTATGACTGCATAATCAGGCCACATTGTTGACTAACCCGTAACCATTTCTTTGTTTGGCAACACGTGGGACAGCACTTGTGATTGGCTTTGTGGATGAGGAGGTGTAAGTTTGGCTTCCTGACTGGTTAGCTGTTTTGCTATTATGGTCAGTCTGTAAACACTTGAGTCAATTTGCGATTACCCACGGGGTATAGCAATATCATGCTTTCAACAGTGACACTATTATGTGAAAACTCACACGACGTTTAAGCGCTGGCCAGTATTGATGTAACTATAGGCTAAATAGATCAGGAATTGCTATATCTAATTATAACACACACAGGGAAGAAGGCTGTACTTATTCGTATAGATAAATCTTTAACTTACGTTAATGATCAACTGATCTTAGTAATGAAGGCAATCTGTTGTCAGATGGGTTGCGTAACTTTTCAGTTCGCTTAAGAATCCGTCCGCCTAAGAGCCCACTTTTTTTGTCTCCCGACGACTGAGTTCTTAGGCGGAGACCACTGTATTTTGATGATAATTCATGTATCTGTCTTGTTTGTCTATCTTCCCAGATTGAAGATGATGAACGTAACAGAATATCAGGTATAAAGGATTCTGAGAGACAAAAAGCAACGGATGATCTTGAGAGGTGGAAAGAGGAACAGAGACTGATTGCAGAGAAGGTATATGTGTTTCTCATATCATGTTATAATTGTGTTAATTTGGATAAAGTAAAGATTTTGTGTTATACTTATTGCACTAACGCAGGACATTAAATCAGTTATATTTTTTGGTTAATACATGCATGGTCTACTCAAATGTTTTGCACAGATGAAAATTTTTAAAAAAAATGTCCATGGGACTTAATATTAATTATTTGTTTTCCTTGTTATCCTTCTATCTTCATAACATATGTTCAAATATTTGTCACATATAACCCTTGAAATGATCTCAAAAATGCTTATGATATTATATTCAAAAATGAATAAATGCTGTCCCTATAATTAAAAAAAGAAAAAAAAGCTTGACAACATTATTCATGTAAATGATCAGTGAGACTTCAGTGCCCACATATTTGTTTAAATGTGACACTCTTCTGTGTTTCAACAGAAAGATAAGAAAGAATGCAAGTCTTTCTTATGTTCTGACGTTTATTGATCTTTTTTGAAGCATCATATTCTACTGCCTCATTGCTCACAGGAAAAAGAAAGATTGTTGGCAGCTCAAAGAGAACGAGTTGAGGCTGAGAAGGAGAAAGACAGAGAGGAAAGAAAGAGACAAAGAAAAGGTGCCACAAAATTGTACATATTTTCTCACTTTAATTCTACTGTAAACATAAAAAGAAATAAACATCAAGCATCAAACAAAGCCAAAAGTAGTATTCAAACAACTTTAATATTGCATCAAGTTTGGCATTGTTACATTTAGTTTATGCATTGGCTTTGATTCTTGTAGCAAAATAGACACAGTAATTTAAAGGCTGTTTTGTTTGGCAAGAATCATGTACATGTGTTTGAAATATAACATAGCGCCTCAGTACTGAGGCAATCATTTTAAAAAGCTAAGGAAATCTGGGCTAAAATTACAGCCCATCATAAAATGTGGAGTAAGTTCTTGTTTTAGATGCTGTTCATTACATTCATACTTTACTCAACATCATTTTCTACAATATTCTTTGTGATGCCATCATTCTAGCAAGGTCAGCAAATATATTTGAGAAAGGAGTGAAAGATGGTGGTGCACCACTGAGAGAAAATGGAAAGATTGTAGTAACTCACACACCTCGAGCTTTCCCAACACCCACTCGAGAGTCTCAGACACCACAAGAAGAAGAGGTATGTGTTCAAAATGTGCGGTAGTTTAACGAATGATTAATATAGGAACAAGAGAAATCTCTGTTTAATTTCACTCTCCACAAGTGAACATTAACTTAACAGTTGCAAATGAGTCGCAAGTCGCGCCAGGTGAGTTCAAGTCTCAGCTGTTTTTTACCGTTTTTCTCTATTTTCTGAATATGATACCAAAATATATATTTTTTTTCAGATTAAAAAAAAAAGGTTAAATTAATGTTATGTGAAAACAAAAATTTAGTATCTTACTTGGAAAGTAGTTAAAAACGACCAAAAACAGCCGTATACCTTCATTGCCTGAGGCAACCTCTGACTCATTTACCCTTCTCGCAAGACATATATAGATATACAAAAAGGAAAACAAATTAACAGAAATGAATAAAATATTAAGAACGTTTATGGTTCAGGTTCTACACATTTTTGTTAAATAATCTCTCTCTCTTTTGTTCTGTATATTTTAAAATTTTTAAACATTTCACAGTGGCTGAAGAAACAGGCAGAGGCTAGACGATCAATTCAACTATCTCTAGATCAAGACTTGACAGAGGAAGAGAAAAATCCCCAGTGGCTACAAGACAAAGGGAAGTAAGTTATATGAGTTTATGAAATCAAATTATTGTTCCTCTTTACTCTTATCACTGCATACATTATTATACGGCTCAGAATGACAGTCTATTCAGTTTTCACATGGACTTGAAGAAAGAATTAGAGTGAAAAGGATCAGAGAAAGTAAAGAGTAATTTGTTAATATTGATTTAATCCTAAATCAAGCCAATTTCCTAAAGCTAAAGAGAGCCTTGATTTGAAATTTGGGGACTTTGAGGTATAATTTCTCAATGTTTGTACCATTTATTGAGATGTCAAAGCTGTATATATAGTTTCCATGCTAGAAGTGACTTGTTGCTCTTTATTATTGTAAAGAAGTCTCATAGCAAAGAAAATTTGAAACATACTGTTCAGCTTTCATGGAACTGAGGAGAACATACATTTTTAGTATCTCTGTCAGTCCCATTCAGTGTGTCATGTATGGACTTTTAATGTGTGGTTAATGCCTTTCCATTTTAATTCCCTAATACACACAGTTTCAGAAGAAGGAACATATATTTTAATTTCAGCTTGTTTTATCACCAGCAGCAATGAAAACATGTCTTAAGCTTGCTAGAAAATTACTGGGATGAAAGAATCATTATGTGTAGCCCTTGCATCATTTTTTTTGTGTGTCTTTTTTTCAGCTCATTTTTTGCTTCAGGAGATTACAAGTCAGCTGTTAATGCCTACACCCATGCAATTCGTATCACACCCAAGCTTCATTCGTATCCTTTTCACATTGATTCATGACTAATAGGTGTGGTTGTAAAAGAAGTGGTTTTGTGTGACACTTTTTTGGCAAGGTTATGGGAAAATGTGTCAGTTACATGTAATTGTTATTTTTTAAAATGGAAGAAACAAAAATTGTTTTCCAAATTTTAACTTTTTAGTCTATCATCAAAATCACAAATATTTTAGTAGAAACATCTTTGACATGATAAAAAGTGTTCTGTCATGGGAAAATGCGTAAAAAGGAGATTTTAGCTTTAAATAGCATGTCTTTTTTCTTGTGGGCCTACTTTGGCAGATAAATACAACTCTAAATGTGAAAGCGATTGCGAAATCAGTGAATAATTTTGGACTGGTGTCTTTGGTTGTAGGCAGTGATAGATAACTGCTCTGCTTATAGATTTCTGTGGCTTATGTTCTTCTTTAACAGTGACCAGATTATATTCAAACAGAGCAGCATGTCATTTAAAGTTGAGAAACTTCTTCAAATGCATTGAAGATTGCTCAAAGGTAAATTGTTTTGTTAAGTTTATCAAAAAATATCAAACTTGCAATTGAAAATATTGTAACTTTTTCTAAGCAACATCTCTTCTTTTTTCTCTGTTGGTCTGTAATGTCATACTAGTGATGTTCCTCACATGATGAGACTTAGACCAATATTTAAGCATAATTTAAAGCAAACAGACTGTTGGCATGATTTGTGTATGAGTTTTTCATATGACGTTGTCTCAGTTTGATTATGTAGTGAACAGAAATAGTTGTTTAGCACTACAAAAATCTTTGCGCTGAGTGTGATTTCTTCACATAATAATTATTGAACTTGGTATGTTGCTGATGTGTAGCATTTTGTTCAGACAGTTCACTTCTTTTCCCATTTTACTTGGCATGTAAAGAATAGAACTGCATTTTATACCCCTAGCTGTCATTACTGACATGTACCTGAAAGAAAGGTAAAGTGAAGCAAAGTGTAATGTCAAAGACAAGAGATATGGTATGTCTACATTGGCTTCTTTATAAAAGTGTTTTATAGTGATTGTGTTAAATTTTTGACAGGACATCTAGCAAGCATCCTGAAATAGAAAGACCCTAGTGATAAACTAATTAGCAGTTGTATTCATTTGGGAGAAACTAAAATTTTGCATCCCACAGTATTTTTCTTTGTTCTGGGTATTGTAAGATTCATAAATGAAATTTTGTTTGTTGCTAGCTTTCTGTCATAATTTAATTATCAAAGCTGTTTCCTCTTACAGGCTATGGACCTGCTGTTTCCACCAGTGCCTCAGAATGCGACAAGCCGTATCAAAGCCTTGGTGCGACGTGGCACAGCATTTTGTGAACTGGAGATGTATGTTGAAGGTGAGTTAATCTTGCAGTCTCAAAAGTGCTTATTGTGGGTATGACAGTTATGATAGATGGCAAAGAAAACCATGTGACACACTTAGCTTAGTACAGCCAATATTTATGAAGCCATGACTACTGTGTGTGGAAAAAATGCTGTGTAAATAAGTCTGTTATTCTTATTTCCTTTACTATATTTCATTATTTTCTGCCTTTAATGCCTTTTATAAAGGGTTTAGTGAAAATAGTCAAGAAATATATCAATGAGGTTGTTTAGCAAGTTTAGTGCATAGTATCTGTGCACAGACAAAAAAGTGATTCCTCTTTTGTAATTTCATTTGTTATCATACTGTGCACTCGGGTCGCTTGAGTCTTTCGTTATTAAAACTGTGGTATGTGGCAGGGAACAAAACAATTTACTATTGACCTAGGAATAAAAATAAATTTTGAGTCTCAATAGTAATATTTAAAGGTAAAGCAGAATACATGTGCACAATATAAGATAGATGGGTGTGATAGAATATATCATGTGTGTGAAATATCAGCCAGTTTGCAATTGCCCACTGCCGGAGAGTAATTTATTTTACTGCTCTTTGAAAATTCCTTGTCCAGTACTTTAATATCTCGTTTTTCTTATTGTTCAACAGGTCTTCGGGACTATGAAGCAGCCCTTGCTGTTGATCCCAAAAATGAAGCAATAGCCAAAGATGCAGAAAGAATAAGGAATGTCATTCAGGCTACAGAATGTGCTTAGTGAATGGTTGAATGGTCTCACTGTCCTGAGTATATGTACGATTTATTAGTCTGTGGCATATGATGTGATAACAGTATGTCTTCACATTCTGGCTTTCATTTGTATGCAAGTTGAGGCAGAAGTGGACAGTAAGAGCAAGATAATGAAGCAATAACAAAGCAGTGGCAGCCTAAGGAGAGAGAATGCAGACATTGTCATATTAAAATCTTTTATAAAAGCTCTCACTGGATCACACTGTATGGCTAAACCAACATCCGTCCTTCACAATCTCAGTTTGATGTGCTGGTACCATTTATGCAAAGTGCTCTTGATCAGGGAGTGCAGGAGAAGGATCCTGGATTCCAGTCTGAATGTATGAACCTTTCTGCATTTTACTTTCAGATACGAAGTAAAGATAAAATAGGAAAAAAATTTAAGAAACACATAGTTAATCAGAGCTTCCATGAAGATGTATCTTTTTTTATCCTTTCAGGCTCACATTTATTTTTATAGTTCAAAATCAGTATGTTGAAAGGAAGAATGAAATTTGTTTCCTGTCAGATTGCTTACAATGTTTTTTTCGTTTTGGCCTCATTTGATTCAGATCAGTTCATTTTCAAGCTATTGAAATATTAATTTCATGTGTGACTAAATGAACAAATACATTTCGTTGAATTTGCAAATGTTTTATTTTAGGATTTCCAGTTTTGTGTTCAGAGACTTAGCCTTGTTTCTTTTTTATCCTTATCTGTGAAGGATTTAGATCTAAAATTTTCTATTTTGTGATAAGAACTGTATAATTATACCTTGTTCATGTCTGCTTACAAAATATTATAAGTTACCGGTACAAGGTTTCCCATAATTGCAATCTAAAAAAAAAAATATCTCTTCTAAGAAATTAAATTAGAAAACTCAATTTCTGCCAAGAAAATAATCTTTTTTATTTTTTTTTTTGATCTGAGATAAATACTTCTGTTTTGTATACAAAAGTTGTTCTCCTCAGGAAAAAAAAAACATAACAAAAACCTTCTTATCAAATGACCAGCCATATGAGTAATTTAAATTGGAAACATGCCTGAAGAAACAGAGAAATGCACAAGATATTTTACAGATCAAGATGGATTAAGAAGAAAAACGTCAATGCAATGAAATTGCGAATGGTTTTCAGGCCTGAAAATTCTAAACTCTTCTGTGCTTATGCAAACAAAACAGAATGTAATGACAGAAGATCTTTTGATGTGAACATTTTATATCTTTCTTGTTTAACAGGTTATTTGGAATTAGGATTTTTGTCTCTCATAATCTTTTTTTTTTTTTATGTGACTGTGTTGTTATAACTTGCCTCAGATCTGTCAAAACTGATACATTTAGTTTTGTTTTTGGTTGAGAAAGTTACACCATACTGCCATAGTTTTACTTTTTTTCGTTTTCAGTATCAGGTTTCATGAAAGAATACCTCAGCGGTTTCTTTTTTGCTTCTTTTTCAGTATAAATCACAGGCATGTAGATTATTTTAATAATATAGTGAACAGTTTTGTTGAGAAGACATTTTAGCCTGCCAGTCAGTTCGTGGTTCTGTTTTTGTTTAAGCTGAAATTGATTTTGCTGTGGTATTTCAATGGCATGATAATTCACAGCACAGGTTGCACTGGCCCCTACACATAACCATATCTTACATCTTGATTTCTGCTGATGTCGTAGGGGTGCTTGTAAAAAAACTGATGCAGCTAACTATCCGTTTTTCTTCTGCTCTCACAGATTTCACCAATCCCATTTTTGTCCATACTTGGATGTTGTCTTTCGATCTCTTCCTTAGACTCCATGTCTATGGCTGTCTTTACTGTGCCCAGTAAAATAGTTTCTGCACACTCTGTTTTATGAGACACCTGACCGTGCCCTTTCAGCTTTTATTTCTTCACTCACATATTTTTCATGAGATGCTAATGCTTCCTGGTTCCTCTTGTGAACCTCTAAAATCTTCATGTGTTACATGATCTCAGCAGTTTATGACAAGAACTATTTTATTCTGCTAATCACATTAAATTGTAGAGCAGTTGCTTGCTGACTGTGGTGGACAACAAATGTAGATCTTTTGACAAGGGATGCAAACGGCATATGAATGTTGGCATGGAAAACATCAACATTGCAGACTGTTTTGTTTAGAAAACACTTTGTTTTTGTTTTCAATTGTATAGTGGGCTGTGCTGTCATGCTTCCAACAGCTGTTGTGTTATGATTTCCCTCAATATTCAGAGAATTTCATATGCCTGAGCGAGAGCCAGCCAAATGTGTTCTGTTATGAATCAGTAGAGAGCTATATAATATCAAATAGATCCGTGCCTATGCAAGAGACTTTGCAGTCATGTTTCATTGTTTGAGATTAAGGTTACTGATTTTAAATCTGAATGCATTCCTCATTTTGTGATGTTTTAATGTCATATTTATGCACCTGTATAGCATTTATCCATCAGTCCTTCCATCCGTCCATCCATCCATCCATCTATCCTTTCATTATTTACCTTACATCCACCCGTATATGCTCAGTCTGTGTGTTTCCATCTATATATCCATCCATCCACCCATCTTTCCATCCGTCCATCTATCCATTCTTTGATTTGAATGACAAATTTTCAACTATTTGAGTAAACATTGAACAGACAGTACATTTACTGTTTGCACATATGAACAACTAATAAAAGTCCTTGAAAAATATAAATGTCTCTGTATATGTGGAAAATATCTGTTCATGTGAAAAAGGAGATGTACTTTACTGTTTGAGGGCTAGTAATGAGAAAAACTCTAGTCCTACCTGTAAATGAGCTGTACTGGCAGACAACAATAGAACTTGCTCATTGTGATTGATATAGTGTGCCGTAGATGCACTTATCTTTTATAGATCAATAATATAGTGTGTGGTAATTTATTGTGTACTTGGTGCCCATTGGACACTGTCTTTCCATTCATTTTCCTGATTCTGTCTGTGACATAAGTTTTGTTTTGTACCCGGTAGTAGAAACTGACCAAGCAATCCGAAAGTTCAGCCAGCTCAAACAGTTGGGACAGTCTGAATTTCTAAATATATATGAAGAAAATTTCTCTTGTTGTTATGGAGAGATCTTATGTCATTTATCCATCCATCCATCATCCATCTATCCATCCATATACATGTATATCCATCCATTCATCCATCTATCCATCCATCCATCCATCTATCCAACCATCCCTCATCCATCCTTCTATCTGTGTTCAGTATATGACAGAAGAGGTACATGTATATCACTGTGTACTGGTATCAGAATATACATGTATTACTCATTCCATCTGCTTGGCATACTTTCCACCCATAAGGTAACTTCCATCGATTCTCCATGGCTATTTCTTCCCCCCCCCCCCCTCCCCCCCAACCCCTCTCTCTCACTCTTTTTGTTTCATGCTTTCATCTCTAAATTCAGAACCCCCGCCCTCATACTCTCTTTTAGTTTGTCCTCTCTCCCTCACTCTCGCTCTTTTTTATACTCTTACCCTCCCCCCTCCTCTCTGTGTGCATAATTTCCCGTATATGACATAATATAAAGCCCTGGTTACCTTAAGTATCTTTATCTATAGGACTCCTCTAACAGATTCTGTTGAAAAAAAAAAAAAATCACAAGTGTGATGTATGTTAAAAAGGTGACCAGAGTGATTCAAGAGTAGACTAATGGTTTAAAGATGAGAGAGTAGACTAATGGTATAAAGATGAGAGGGTAGACTAATGGTATAAAGATGAGAGGGCTACAGGGCCTTAGCTGCATTTAGAACAGGAACAAAATAAATGTTTCGTTTTTATTCCATTCAGATCAACACTGTTTAGGGTGAATACAGAGAGATCTGATTGACTTGCAGTCATTTAAGAGCTTGTCGGGCAGGCTTTTAGAATTCTGAGCAGACTCCTTCAGATTTTTAGGTCCATATTCTAGCCACTGCAACATTGACACACGAAAAACACTCTCTATAGCAATATGGCTATTTGGCCCCAGACAGGTCAAATCTATCTGCTTTGACTAAACGTCTTTGGTAGCATAGTTCAATTATCTCTCCACCTCTTCGAAGATGACTTTTCATAAATAAGAAAAGACAATACAATTTATTGAGAGATTTCATTCTCAAGGAACAGATACGATAAAATATTTGATTACAGAGAGCGACAGAGTGAAGAATATGGCGATTTTCTCGCAACAAAAGATTTCAAGCGAAACTGTTTTGCCACGCACAGTGCATTGATTATGGTACTGATAAAACAAGTAACAGACTGATGGACCACTCGTCTTGTCAAGCATTCTATGGTATTAACGACCAAAAAATCAAGCAAACATAAGAGGCCTTGCGGGATGGCTTTACTGTTGACTTTATAGGCGATATTGTTTTCTTTGTGGATGCGCTGACAGATTTTCTTCTGTGACGGATCTGTTATTAAAGATTCAAGAGCAATATTGTGAGCCTGTTTCTCGGTGAGAAAAGTAGCTTGTTATCTCACAAAACTGGTGCTGGCTGCCTGGATCTTGGCTGGGATCAAATTGGAAAACAAAAAGAGGGGTCTGGTGTAATAGCAGTGTTTGTGGTTGTAATGGTTGTGGTGGTATGGTTGAGGGTACAGTTATGTACGGCATACATATAGGAGATATTAGACAATGTTTCTACCTTTTAGTTGGCCTGAAAGTTTCCTGAGTGATGTTTCATTGGTTATCATAAAACACTAGAGATCGTTGAATACAACAACCAAGAAAATAAGCCATATACTGTTTATCAAGTTCAACCAAACAGAATGTAACTGTCACCCCTGTCGCTAGTTATTCACTCTGGTCTTATATCACTTTAGTACCTTATTTCAACGACCATTCCTTTTCTTCCCGTCCCTGTCTGTTCCTTTGTGGTCTAGTCTGTCTGAACATCCATCCATCCCTCCATCCATCCGCTATCCATCCATCCATCCATCCATCCAGCCATCTAAACATCCATTCATTCATCCAGGTATCCATCCATCTACTCATTCATACACCATCACCGATCCATCCGCCGGTCCAGTCATCAGTCTGCCTGCTTGTCTAATCATTTAGCTGTTTTCTGGCCAGTTATCTAGCTGTCTGTCTATTAGAAAAAATGCAAATATACAGCCATCGGTGCTCGCGTGGTGCCCGCATAGAAACTCTCACTGCTATTCGGAAAACGCCTGCACCAATTACTTAAACAGCTGTTAAATATCGTCAGCTGTTTAATGAACCACTTCTCAGTAAACTGGACCTTCCCTTTTCGCCTTCCCTATCTACAGTTTAGAAAATAAACCCTGGCATTGCGTTTCACTGGTGACCTGTGAAGATGAAGGGAGAAAGTGGATCAGGCGAGGTAAAAGGGACATCGGATCTGTGGGAGGAGAGAACCCATAAATAATAAAATAGGAAGATAAGACATGAAATCCAAGTCACATTGTCTCAGAGCATAATATCATTCTTCTTTACAATTTTTTTTACATCGATATGACATAAACGCAGTGTCTCTTGTCTTACACGTCCATTCTGGCCTCTCTCATATTAACTCTTTGCGTTTTTTTTTTTCTGGATAATCGCTGCCTCTTCCTCACTCACTTTTTCTCAATCCGTTCGTCAATAATCAGGTAATCATTAGCTAGTCAGGAGTCAGAGAGTTGGTCAGTCAGTAAGTCAATCAATCCGTCTGTCACTTAGCCTATACATCTGGTTGTCTGTTCATTGATCTGTCTTTTTCATTCCCTGTCTGCCTGTTCAATTCATTCTTCGTCCCCCCCCCCTCCCTTCCCCTTTCCCGCTTAAATTTTCAAAGTCTGGGAGTGTAAATTCTTAGGTATATTACAACGCTTGGGCTAACTTTCATTTTGAGTTATGTCACAAAAATATTTGAGCCCGTGATTTTGGGACAGAAAATGACCTAGCAGATCCTTGCAGGTTAGGGCAACAGCTCTCTCCGATCCGTGAGGTGGAACTTTCCTATTTGCCTTTTTTTTCCCCTGTCATTTTCATGCCCCCGTTCCCTTCACAGACTCATTGAGAGTAAGGCTCTCTCTCACGCCTTCTCTCACGCCCTACCCTTCAGCCAAGCCCGACTTCCAGGCATGACTTTTTTTTTTTTTTTCGGATTTCATCACGAACAGCCTGAGTGCTAGGAGGGCCGCAGCCCTCTTAGGGTGGAGGTTTGATGACTAACCCGCGCCCTGCGCCAACTCAGACTCCTCGAGCTGTTTAGTAGGCCTGTATCATACAGTGTATGCATTGCACACTGCCACCCCCTTCTTTTCCGTCCCTACTCCCTCCTCCCTTTCCTATCTCTCACATACTAAAAAGTCTGTCCACTATCTGTAGTCCAGAGTAATACACACAGTTAAGTTAGGAAATACATGTGATTTCAAAAGACCTTAAAAATTTGCAACAGTGTCCTAAGACAGCTGAAACTTCTACAATGTTATTAAAGGATTATGTGCTGAAGGTATGTTGATTTACATTTAAAAATTCATGCTCTTAATTTCCTTTCTCATATAAAATACTGCAAAATGCTCCTAACCTTAATCAAAGTTGCCTCCTGTGAAGGTTAACGAGAACAGAGACCATGAAATCCATACCTAGCTATAGAGAAATCGAATGTGCGCTATGTACCCGTCCCAAATAGGCATTCATGCACCACTCTGTGAATCTGTTAACCCTATTGTTGGTGTGGCTTGACTAGTAGTGGTATTTAGATGTTTTGGGAAAGGTAGAATGTGTGTGTGTATGTGTGTGTGTGCGTGTGTGCTTGGATATGATTATGAGAAATAAAAGTAGACTTTGTGTCCATATTTTCTGTCTTAAATGTTCTGGGTAGTAGAAGGGATGTATCATAAGGATGACCACAGATCTGTAGCCTATGTGTCCAGTTAACGTTACGACACTGACGGCAAAATTATGTATAATGCCAACAAAGCAGGCCTATGGTCTCAAACACACACTTATAATCTTTCTCTTCTTCATGCTCTCTTAACAGGCCTCTCAATGGTTCACCGTCCTTTATTCGGAAGGGTCTCTCACACCTAATTTACCTTATTCCGCACTTCCCCCTATCGTCTCCTATTCTGAACTTGGCTTGATGAATTTCAGATGGTGAAAGATCAAGGGTCTGCGCGAGCGCCAGTTGCTCTGATTGGTCTGAGCGACCCAAGGTTCGTCCAATGAACGAACAATCAACTCGTGAATTCCGCCAAATGGTGCTCGTAGCCCCGCTAAGCCTGTTCTCTTCAAGTTCTCTAAAACTGCGAATGTTTGTTCCTCGCCGTTCCAGGCCCAACCAGTTTGTTTGACTGTTAGCCCAGGGCGAAAATAACTGACAGAACTTGTGGAGAGGATCTGGTCTGTGTTATTACAAGAAAAAGGTCCGATTGTAACTGTTGTGTTGTGAAATCCTTTTTTTTTTTTTCAACTTCCCTTGGTTTGCTAGCGCAAAAAGATTTCATGGACCGCACCGACAGCACCATGCGTACATCCAGTCAGTGATGCTGGCTTGTAATGTGGCATGTGAGTTGTGAGTGATTATTAAGCTTATCATTACTCACTTGCTCAAGCAAGGGTCTGGCATCAGGCATCCCATACAAAGAATGCCCTATGTGAGCGTTGGCTATAGGAAACAAGTCTGTGTTATCGCTTCTCTAGTCAGATAGAGGAGACATGAGCGACGGTCTTTGATTATTGCAGAGAGCCGACTATTTTCAGAAGTTAGGTCTAGATATACATGTATGCCTGCGTTCGTGAACCCTTCACCCAAATTCCTAGGCTGTAGCGCAAAGAGCGAAATGAAAAGTGAAATGATAGACTAGGCTAGCGGGAATTCATCAAGGTCTTGTCTAGGAGATAAGTAAAATAGGATCGGACATTCCCATGTTGATAGGTCAGGGTAAGAATTAGATCTACTTGACTCTCTGTAAGAAATAGGCCTAGTGTGATGAAGAATAGATTTAGATCTGCCAAGATCAAAGTTGTAAGCATAAACAAACATACGAGACTTAGTAGCCTACGTATAAGATTTCAATGGATTTTGTGTTTAGCTTTGATGTGGTCAGTCCAAATTGTTTTCCTGGAATAAGAAATTCACAATAGAATTGATGGTCTGATAATCTACAACGTTGGAACACCGTACACGGTACGTTTTCTTTTGTTTGTTTATGTAGTAGTGTGATGGAAACCATGTTAAAATATATGTAGGCCTAGTAAAAATGTATGATGATTACCCACTAGAATACACCAGGAGTACCGGTACGTGCATATCTGCCTAGAATCAAGAAGGCTAGCCTTCAGTGCAGTGCTTGCCAGGGATCTAAAGGCAGGCAGACAGCCCAGACTAACCGCATTTTCAGTGTTATTGTCAGGGAACGGACTGGGTTAACTGACATGTTATTGTGGCAAAGGCTGTGTTAGTCAACTAAACATTTTGTTTGCACTCTAGCATGGCCGAGAACTCGTGTGCATAGAATATCACCGCTACAATAGCTGTCCCCTTGTGCAGAGCACTGTAAGTGAAAAATAATTATACTTTTCGTCTGTTCTGTTTTTATTTTTCATTCATTAATTTCCTCTTTTTCCGGAACTCATTTTTTTTTCAGTCTAGACTGCAGTAGAAAAGATAAAAGCATGACGTATCCAGATTTAATCGGATATTGGATCAGCAATGGAATTAAAGTAACAGTGTAGATGTATCTGCTCCTCCTTTGTCTGGGTTCAGGTTCTTTTCATGAAACATTTTATGAAGCTCGTTCTGTATGGATTAGTTGATGGTTTATGGGATGAACAGAAGTAACAGCAGGACCTTGCAGTGATTTTCATTTACATACATTCGTGCTCTGCGAGTGAGTGTGTGGGAACGTCATCATTGGTGTGTTCGACTTGTTATTTACTACAGATCAGTCATCTTTCTAGTGCTTAATATTTTATATTTGTCAGAATTTTAATCATTTTTTCTTAAGTTAAATTGTTTATCTCAAGGGCATGGGGGGGGGGGGGGGCATTTCCTCTCACAATGACAGAAAGCCGCTGGCATTTTAGACCAGTTGAAGTGTGATAACAGCACAAAAATTGCAACCTTCTCTTTCTACGTTTGATAGCCTATTTTGCACCCGATCTCTAGATCTTCGAAGTGATAGGCAGTATCATTTTACAGTCATTCACACATTATATTTTTCAGTCTTTTTGACACATGTTTTATCATATTCTGAAGAAATTCAGCTTTTGCTGCACTGTTTAACAGATATGCCTTTGGTCATCCCTAATGCCAAAGTATCTCATACATTGCCATTTTCTCATCCTCTTGCAAGTACGTTGACCTTGTGCCATCTTCAATTTTCACAAGAATCCTAAAACAGCCTATCTATCCTTACCGACTTGACCCCGTAATTGATGTTTGTCCCTCCTCGCCTGTGAGATGAACTGGTTCATTGTGTTTCACACAGAGGCTTTCTTTTACAAGAAAACATCACTGGCCATGTGTGTACTCTTTAAGTTAACAGGAAGTGATAAATCATTAGCACAACTGTTCAGCTGCCTAGATTGGAGAGGCGAGGAAAGAACGCGTGAGGCTGAAAAAGAGAAAAGTTGGTGTACAGGTAACATTGTCCTCGATGACTGATTCACTTCCATGGTTCTTTTTTTTTTCTGACTGGAGTTGAACTATCAGTGTTTTATTTTTATTCATGGAAGCACAGGCTACGCGTCCGCTACCCGTGGCCAGTGGGCTTAAATGCACACATCTACACCTTTCGGTTTTCATATTTCAGTCACTTCTCACTCACTCCTTCGCTCATTCAGTCTGTCAGCCAGTCACTCACTCACTGACTCACGCGCTCTCAGTCTCTCACTCACTCGCCTATTCCCCCTTCCCCCCCACAGGAGCCTGGGGTATAATAGTTTTTTGCTCCCACCTGCAGGCGGTGTAAGCCTGCCAGCGGTGGGATGTTTCCTATGAAATTCTATCCTCGACTCTCTAGCGATAACATCTCTTCTGTCTCTCGTTGCTCTTGTCTTGTGCCTCGCTATCTTTCCTCTCATCTTCTTGACTGTGTTTCGCGCAATATAGCTGCGATAGTACGTGCAAATGTGCCTTAAACCCTAACACAAACAAGCAAACAAACAAGCTTACTCACTCATTCACTCACTCTCAACTCACTTGCTCACCGGCTCACTTGCTCACTCACTCACTCACTCACTCACTCACTCACTCACTCACTCACTCACTCACTCACTCACTCACTCAC
>JBCAUA010310669.1:0-19339 GCA_038406235.1 Peronia verruculata | reverse complement strand
TCACATAAGCCAATTTGTATTAGCTTAATTTGTTGGATTAGATAGTAAATAGATGATTTGGTAAGTGTCTACCAAAGCCAAAGGGCTTTCGAGGGATTCCAAGGGATTTCGAGAAAAATAAACACCGAGATCTAGATTTAGATCTGGACTAAATTCTAGATCTAGCTTCTTCTTAGACTTAGAACTAGATCTAGATCGATATTAATTAGATATAGATCTAGAATCTAGATCTAGACTCTAGTCTAGTCTAGATCCACAGATCTAGGCCTAGCCTAACCTAATATCTAACTTAGTAAACTGGGCCTCTATCCGCGAGCAATGCCAATATAGATCTAGATCTAGTGCACAACTAATCTAGAATCTAGAGCTCTAACATTGGACGAACAATCGCACAATACCTTTGTGAGCCACCCATGCAACAGCTGTTATCCTGTCTGAATATCTTATGAAAGTATATAATGCCCAAGCAAGTTGAGGTCACTTGGAGACGAACGACGGGCTGTCTGTCTGTGAGATCTTCCGTCTCCAACTCCGGTACCCACTTCCGGTATTCATACGTTTCACGTTTATAGATCCAGCACGGTGTCTTGCGGGTATTAAAACAAAACAAATTTTTCTACTGATCACTGATTAGGAGTCGACAGCACACACGTGAGTCCAGCACTCACCTGTTCATTTATTTTCCAGTGTAATTTAGGCACAAGTTAAGAAATCAGACATAGATGTATTTTATAATTAAACTTCTCACGAAATAATTTTGACATTGGAGCTATACATGAGAATAGCATTGGATTAGCAATTGTTGCAATGCAGGACCAACATTAAAATTTTTAAGTGGATCCCAAATATGTTTGCATTATCAATTATCTTAATTTTTAATAATTGTTATTTATTTTTTCTGTTATATTATTAGGAAATCAAATAAGATATTCTTCTACTTCAGGAAGTACAAATCAGCAAACAAGGCGTACCACTAATAGCGAAAGTAGGACAAGTGACAATGGCTCCGGTTTCCACCACACGTCCTCAGGTTACCCATGTCATATTTGACGTTGACGGCCTCATTATAGGTAGGCATCAGATCTTTCATCTGTCCTTGCAGCTTGGCTAGAGAAGTTTATTTAAATATGAAATTTGAACAATTTTTCGGACTTAAGTTGTATGTATGGTTCTATCATTTCTTTCTTTTTATTCATTTTTGTCGTTTTTGTTGTCGTTAGAAAACTTCTGTTTTTATTCAGCATGATTATTTTCACTCTCTTCCGGGTATACAAAGACAGAGGTGTAAAGCCACGATCATTTCAAAGTAAATCAGGCCGATTGTAGGCCTGTTTTTTTTTTTTTTATGTTCTTTTTATTTTAATGTGGTGTATTGCTAGATAGTAGTAGTGTAGGCCCCTATTTGTTGTCAGACATGAGAAGGCAGAATTCAATTACATGTACACATGTATTTGTCTTGCGCCCACGGCAAATGAGTTGCAAGTCGCACCAGTTGAGTTTAAGTCACAGCTGTATTTGATTTTTTTTTTTCAGACTTAAAAGAGGTTAAATTGACGTTTTGTGAAAAAAAAAATAAAAATTTAGTATCTTAGTTGGAAAGTAGTTTAAAATGACCAGAAACAACCATTTATCTTCATTGCCCGGTGCGACTTCCGACTCATTTGCCCTGGTCGCAAATTCATTTCATGATCTTTATTTCATTATGCAGTTTATATGATGAAATGTTTTCAAATGCATAGAACTGTAAAGAAAAAAGGAAAGGAGGTAGTTGGCAACTTTTTTCCAGTCAGATTTTCTGTCTAAAATCATCGAAATAACTTCCACCAGAGGAATAAAAGACATAGAACGTAGAATCGTGTTTACATACCAATGAATAAACAGATCAAAACACTAATAAGAAAATAACCACACTAGCAAGAACCCCAGATTAACAATAGATGTGAATTATTAGGTAAGGCAGAAACAGAGAATAAAATACAGGAACTGAGAATATCACTGACTTTCGTAAAAACATGTATCGTATATCTATCCTTATATTGAACAATGAGATCCAATTCATTTGTTTTTAATGGAAAATAATTAGATCTCAATGTTGAATTTCTTTCATCCTAAACATCTAGCCTGTGCGGGTAATTTTTAATGAACTATAGTACTATTCTATAAAATAAATACATAACGTACATAATTTTATTTTATTGTCTTGGAAATAAAATTTCTTTTTCAAACTTGATTGTCAACCAGACACAGAGAGAGTATACACTGAAAGTCTGAATGAAATCTGTGGAGAATATGGGAAAACATTCACGTGGGAGATCAAGGCGAAGCAAATGGGCAAGAAAGAAGCAGAATCTGGACAGATCTTGATAGGTGAGAGGTCAAAATCTCTGAGAACACATCAGGCAAATATCTTTATTTCACAATGTGAGGACATCTTTTCATTTTACCTGCTATCAGTCTCACATGTAAATTATCTCCTCTGAGCTAGTTACTTTGATTTTGAAGCCAAAGTTGTGATTTGAAGATTACCAGATAATAGTACGTACAATATTTATGTGCAACGTTGCACACGTATTTATCCTCTTTCAGCGGCAGTGGTCATTCATTTACCAGTACGTGTTTATTCCAGAAAAACAATAATGCATCAACACATCATGCATTTGCAAAAAAAACCTTTTCTTTTCTCGTTTCAAAACAGACAGTTTGAATTTGCCATTGACTGTCTCAGAATATTCAACAAAGTTACGAGCCAAGCTGGAGGAAAAACTGCCCTCAGCACAACTAATGCCAGGTCAGTTGTAGTTCGTAGTCAGGGGCAATCATTTTATTTATAAATTTTCATTCTGCAAGATGAGAAATATTTTTGACATGTTCTGTCCTGATCTTGCAGGAAGATGGAAGATCATTTTGGCCACTGTTTATAACAGAAAAATTTATAAGTCACTGGGTTTCTTGTATTTTAAATAATACATGCAATTAAGATTGAAATCAAAGTTAGGACCTTAGCTGCATATGTTGACTTATTGCTGGACTGTAGCCACAGAGTGAGCTGTCATGGGACATTGGCCTCAGCCTGCCACTGTGTCGAGTTTTGATATCAGATCAGCAGGAGGAGGAAAGATGACATTCAAATGGGTAGTTATTAACTAACTACAAGTATATTAGATACATATATTTATTTTTATATGCAGTTTTTATTCGGTTGTACAATGCTCACCTGATATATCGATATGTAAGGATCCAGACATTTTGTGCTGATATAAGAGAAAGTTGTTATAAGAGAAACGTCTTTAAAGTGGAATTCTTTCGTTGCATGTGGGTTACTACAGTACATGTAATAGCAAGTAATATTGTTGTATTTTGACGTAAGAGGAAGTAACCATGCCCCTATTGAAATATTAATAGGTATTGCCCTTGATCAGGAAAAAAAAAATATCGATATATTAGCAGTCGTCCTTTTGTTTTTTTATAACTTTTTGTTGTTATTTTTGGCCCTTAAAAGGACAGTTGGTAGATTCTGTGAGAATGCAGACGGCAGCGATTACCACTGATACAAGTGTGAGTGATTCCTAACAGGAGATGAAGCACGAGACCAGTTCACTGCACAAGTCAGACTAGATCTAGACAGCATGTGGGTGGATGCGTAAATGCATCACGTGTAGTTGTACACACACACACACATACGCTGTGACCTTTCCCCTGTGCTGACAGTACTGTGGTCCAAACTAGACACAAGCCTCTTTGTTTCCCTTCCAGCGGAACCACCGGGCCACATAAGGTTTTGTGTAGGTCTTTTGTACCCACCACTCTTCTCCTTCCCTGACCACCCAGCATGTCACACAAAGGACACGTGGCTCATCTCTTACATCTAAATTCTAGTCTGAGCGAGCTAGGAGGAACGAGGAGATTTCTCTTGCACAAAAATAACGCCTCCACGGCTTTGCAAGTTTGATCGACATGTCAGTATAAGAGAAATCAAAAGGAGAGGATGTTGATATAGAGGAATCTATCTATTTACTAACAGTAAGGGGTACAAAAATCCGTACGTGCTAAATCATGTCGATAAAAGAGAAATGTCTTTATAAGCGATGTCGACATAAGTGGTATGCACTATACTTTAATTCAGGTTGTGCCAATATTAGAAACTGCATGATACAACAACATGCATAATGTAAATAATGTTTGTATGTTAAATCTGATACTCATTTTGTTTGTACTTTCAATAAATACTGGCCATACACATTTACTCTGTAAGAAGATCCTATTCCTGTTTTCTTATTTTTTTTTTAATGCAAATTTGAATGTGTACCAGGATTATCTGACCTCTTTGATATCAGAGTGGCTTACAAGTTATAATAGCAAGTGAACCCTCCTAGGTCAGAGCAACATTTGAGTTACTGTATTCATAGCATACAAATATGTATATATACATATATATAAGTTCTGTGGCCATTTATTGATGCACTTTAGTGCTACATAAGTGACATATTGAAACATGAATACATTTACATTCAGTTGCTAGCGTTATGTAAAATCAGTTTTTAAATTTGTATCATGTCAACTGCAGTAAGGAATTATGGATAGTTTTTTTTTTTTTTAAGCTTGTTATTTTTGTCATATCCTGGAAATAAAATTCACAGGAGCTGAAAAGTTGATCCGACACCTTCACAACAAGAACATTCCTATAGCTCTGGCCTCGGGATCTGACAGCTGGGGTTACTCACGTAAAATTGCTGGGCATAAAGAGGTGTTTGACCTCTTCCATCATTGTGTGCTGAGCAGTGACGACCCTGAGGTCAAGCACGGGAAGCCAGCACCAGACTGTTTTCTTGTCTGTGCACAAAGATTTGGCGACAATCCCAAACCAGAAGAGGTAAGCATTTTAACAACAGAAAATTTTTTCTGTTTGTCACCATTGTTTATGTGCATCTTGTTCACTCTTTGCCTTTGTTTAGCCTAGTCTTATTGAAATATTATTCGTGAAAAATGTCAGTGACCATCATAGGAAACAGAAAATGGAAGGAGAGTTAGGGATCAAGTCATTGAACATCTGTACTTGAACAACAGTCACCTGTCATTGGAATGAAATTGTAATTTTCTACGTGCAGTTTGCATCATTTATAATTTCATTGTATCTAAATGAAGTCTTTAGTCAGGTTTTTCTTTGAAAAACAAGTGATAAAAACTTTAGAAAGCTGTTGAATGTTGTACATTTTTTATTTTGATGTTTATCCTTTTCTTTAAAAAATCAAATCACTTTTTTAATATTTTGAAATTATTTGAACTGAGTTTGTCTTGTAGGCTCTATGTACATAAAAAATTATTAGTTGTGCTGAATGTGAAAACAGACAAAAATAGAGCCTTTATGTACATGTGTTTTGTCAAAGCCTTGGAGTTTCATAAAATCATACATGTATACATGTACTGTTGAGTCCACCCAGACCAAACTCTGATTATGTACATTTCTGATAATTCGAATAAAAATGAACCAATACATTTTTTTCCTCTTTGTGCCCATTAAATGCTTTTCACATAATGCGAAGCCATCACCGTGAGTTTCTGATAAATCGAACCCATCAGCGTCCCCCCAAAAGTAAAAAGGGGCAGCATAAGTGTAACAGCCTTGTACTGTTATACATGTAGTACAGGTAGACACGGTCAAACAGGTGTATGTACGGTACTATTACTATTACGGTACATTGTGTGTAGCCAACCCGAGGCGTTACGCCTAGCGCCTGTCTTACAATCACTGCATAGCAGTATAGACATCTAACTCTAGTCAGTATTTACATTGTGCTCTTTCGCCTGTGGTTGATTAACTTCATTTTATAGACTAGATCTATGTGATGGCTCCCTCTAACCCATTGAAGAGTAAGAAGACAGCTCTTTCCATTGAGTCGAAAATGAAAATATTGCAGGAAATAGACAGAGGTGCGATGTTGAAGAAGGCCAAAGTATGGCATTCCCTCAAAATACTCAAATACACTTGACGATATGTGGAGAAAGCGACAGTCTCATTTTTCTTCTTTTTTTTTTTCTCATAGGTAATTCCAGAGTTGTTTCCCTTGTCAAAAAAAAAACTGGAAGACGAACTCTCATAAATCGAACCTATGAGGCTGGTCCCGGTAAATTCGATTAAAGCGGACTCGACTGTATTATTTTTTTTACCCTGAGTTTAATGTTAAATGAATCCCATGTGGCAGTGAAACATTAAGAGTACTATGAAATACATGGGAAGTAAATAAAGCAGAGCATGTGACTCCATTATCTAATGGTGGCTTGTGAAATTTTAACACTTATTCTCTGCTCTCATCTTTCCACAGATACTGGTCTTTGAAGACGCTCCCAATGGTGCGGAGGCTGGTGTTGCCGCTGGGATGAAGGTGGTCTGGGTCCCTGATCCACAAGCTGATCGCTCGACACTTTCAGCCCATGTGGATCAGATACTGGATTCTCTGGAACAGTTCAAACCAGAGGACTTCGGTCTTCCACCGTACGACAGTCCTTGATGTTCACAGGTTTTAGTATTTTTAGCACGGCATCATGTCTATCCATTTTGTCACCATCCATTTTGTAAGTGGTGTCTTTTGTTATCAATCATTTCATACATCGTTTTATTCTTTCCGGTGAGCTCAAGCCAGTCACACATCATTTTCCGGAAGAGACAGTCTTGTGATTCACTAAACTGGTCAGTTGGTTTGGGAAAATCAGCATCTCTCTCTCTCTCTGTGTATGTGTGTGTGAGAGAGAGAGAGAGAGAGAGAGAGAAAGACATAGGCAATGGTGGCTCATAGGCAATTAAATGGAATATTTATTTTTTTTTTTTTTTATATAGTGCTGTTATATCCTGTTATAATTGTGACATACAACATATATTTTAATGAACTCAAATCAAGTACATATAGTGTGAAACTGAAGAGAATGTGTCCAGCCTGAGCTCAAATTGAGCAGTCCAAGAATTGGAATAATCATAAAAAAACAATGAACTTTGACAGGTAAACAGTGTCAAATACATAATACACATTTTATCATTTCTGAATGAGCATGAACAGCGTACATGAGACATCCATTTTCTCTTTCTATCCAGAGCAGGAAAATGTACGGCACTGAGTTGCTATACTTATGTTTAGTGAAGCTTTCTATGAACAGGCCAGATCCATCATCCAACAGTATTTATAGCACACATATACAGGGATGTCAATCTGTCCACATGAAAAAGTGAGAAAAGTTCCTGCCATATTCTTTAGCAGCATGTAAAATTGAAGTGCGTCGATAGTAAAAGATACCAGATCTGGGGCCAACAGCGAAATTACTGACGGCTCAAAAGTCTTATTTTCCTACTGAAGTAGGAAATTTGACATCCTCGGCATACCTTTCACTTTCAAGGAACTTACACATCAGACATAGTTTATTAGTTGTTCTCATGTTAAAGTTGTTGTGAGACATGCTTGAAATTACGCCTGAAGGTGGATGTGTCCTCCACAAGGAAGTCTGACTGTGTGAGGTGGCCATTGGAAAGGTGTGGTGGTTGTTGTTATTGGATAAATAAACAGATTTTATCGTCCATGTCCTATCTGTTCATTTTATTGTTGACGTCCATTACCTTTTTGTGTGTGTTTCTTTGTTTCAATTTTATATAATTTTTTGAACTTAATTAGTGATTACTTTCATTTGAACTTCAAATTGAAGGCCTGAGTGGAAAGCCTGGTGATGTGTCAGTTTGGCATGTATGAGAAGTGTAAGTTTGCCGGCTTTGTCGTGTGATTTAATGTTGATGATTACTGTGTCTGTAAAACATATTATGTGTTCTAGCCGACCCATTTTTCATTATAATATTTACATGTATAAAAAACAACAACAACACCAAAAGTATGGTACCAAAGTATTTTAAATTATACAAATATTAATGTTGGATAAGTCAAAGTTTCAGAAATGGATATCACAAGTTTTTTTCTATTTGAACTCTTCATTTCTTTGCCCCCTGAAACACTCCTGGTCCATCCAGAACATGACAGTAAATCTTGGCTCTCACCACACAAGCACAGAAAGAACTGATGACACCTCCCTGAGCCTAAACTAGCACAGCTTGTCTGTTGTTCTATTGTAAATGATAACATTGTTGTTTATTCTTTTGCTGGTGATTTGTTTAACTAGTTATTGTTCTTATGTTGCCGTTATTGTTATTCCCTTCATCAATATGCAATATTCATACTATTTTGTTAAAAAGCAACTAACACACAAGTACAGACAGCTGGATGTGGGTGGGTCATTGTCACAGATGACACTTCAGGTGGTCAATGATAGTGATACATCACAAAAACAAAAATGACATTGTATATGAATGACTACTGCAAGCAGCTGGACAGATACTACCTAAAGAACAATGCAAAAACAATGAGGACGCAGGTATTCAGTTCCATCTTTAATGGCAATCATCATTCATGATACAAGTCACTATCTTCACAGATTTTCCACATAGATAACCACCCAATGTACTGTAAATGACAGAATAATGTGCTGACACAAATGTCTCTCTCAGGATATGAATGCTCAAACAGGCAGGACACAAAAGAATAACACATGGTATAAGATTTGTATTTCGTAAATTGTGAGAACTTTTTTTTTTCAGTCCATAACCATGAAAATAAACAGTAGACAGACCTTCAGTATTTTATGATAGAAAATGTATTACTGCCCTCAACTTGCTGCATCATTTTTCTATTGCTTCTGCCATCTATATGTCTCTGTCAAGTCCATAAAAAATTGGAGAACCCAAGGGTTAAGTCATAACCAAAACTGTGGTGATTTATCTGCGAAATGTCCACGACTAAGTGAGAACATGATCTGAGATGAGAGATTGTACAACCCACACTCTCCAGCCGGTGCTGTTATTTGTCCGCGGTGCAGCAAGTGCATGGTGTCTCCTAAACCAATAACTTGTATGAGACAGACCAGAATTTACATCTATGACACATACATGTACATCAATAACTTTCCATGATTGAAGACAATACATGGACACCTGTTTGGATCTCTCTTGGATCTAATTTGCATTGTTCAGCAATGACATTTCTATAGATGTTTTGTACAACTGTTGAAATCACTTAAATTTTTCCTCACTGCATGTACAATGTCCATGCCTACAACTTTGCTAACATGGAATACATGGACAGGAATTTTAATACGAGACAAATTGAACAACAAAATATTTTGTTAAGCAAATATTTACACATTGTAATCCACATCCATTTCTCATCAAATGCTTAACATCAGCTGTTCTGATCTTGCATATCATCTCTCACACAGACACATGCACTCTAGCACCTGTTTCTCTCAGTTACATCCATTTTCATACACAAATGTTTCAGGAAAAAAAAAAAAGACAACACAATTTCACTAGATCTACACCAAGTCCAAAACTTCAATACTGTTACCTGTGCATGTAGATGAGAGACTCTAAGAAACTATACATATAGTTAGTTTTTAAGTTGTGTTCAATTATCTCATCTGAAAAAAACACAGAAACAAACTGCATGACAATGACATCAAATGCAAACATTCTCAAACACTCTATGGTACAAACACATCACTTTCAGACCAGCCAATCCAAATGTTTAATGTCACTTTCTCATAACACACATTCTTCACTTCAAACTAAAGGCAGACAATATCATCGGCGACACAATCACCAGCCAACCACACAACACCAGGATCTTGTTGGAAATGTAGTCAATCACTTGCCAGTTCTCTGGACCACCCACTCCTGCTGGCACAGCGGACAGCGGTTGTTCTGTTTGACCCACAGGGACATGCAGCAGTTATGGAAGGAGTGATTACACTCACCCCACACCACTGAGCACGGAGGAAAAACACAAAAGAAAAACATGCAGAAACTATCAGCACAATAAATACATGGACATTTATGACAATGTGCAAGTATTATCAATATGTCTAGGCCATAAATGTTTAATTCTTTATTCACACGTCTCCCCGAGCCCTCACAGTCACAAAGGTGGGATCCTGCACTGTTAGCTTTGGTATGTCATAAAACATAAACATGAGAACAAAAAAATCACTATACACTGTACAGGTCCTTAGGACAAAAGTTAACAAAACTAAACTACATGTATTTTGTTGCCTTTGCTTGGGGTCTCATCTCCCACAAAACTGTCAAAACTACACATGGCTCTTGGTGAGGAGATATCTACCCATTTCTTCTGGAGTTTATGTCAATGTCTGTACACTTGATGGGCATCACAGAGGTAAAACACATATGAAAATATTACATTACTAATACTTTTGTGCACAGGAATCTGAGTGAAAAGTCTGGCTCGCTCTGGAATGTTTCCTAAAGAATGGCAGGTGGATTGACAGACGGGCCACTCCAAGATTTTTTAAAGACAGGAAGCCATTAAAAAGAAAAAAAAAATGAATTTGAATCACTTATTTTTCACAAAACAATGACACTTCAGTTCACATTATTATGGCCCCTAGCAGAAATCCACTTAATAGCAGAATAGCACTGAACAATGTAAGATCAGCAGAATCACTTTACATTTCAAGTTCATCAACCTTTATTTTCGTGATAATCAAAGAATTATGTAAAACTAGTGAGACTGAAAATACTGAAAAAAAAAACAACAAAAGATAGCGAGGCGGATACCAAAAAATAAATTAATTAATTAAAGAAAAACAGAAAACATGAACATAACACAACCCCTATCTTTCCTTTCATCTTTTTTTTTTGGTTGGCTTGTCAGTAGTTCTTCGTGACAGAAACTAGAAAAACCTGCACATGTTTAGCTCGTGCTAGTCATAAAGTTATACGGTGGTCTCTGCTAAGAACTCGGTCGTGTGGAGACAAATAAAGTGGGCTCTTAGGTGGATGGGTTCTCAGGGGAATTGAAAAGTTACGCAACCCGTTTGACCACCGATTGCCTTTACTACTATGATTAGTTGATCATTACCATTAGTTAAAGATTTATCTATGCGAATTACAGCCTTCATCCCTGTGTGTCTTATAATTAGCTATAGCAGTTCCTGATCTTTTCTAGCGTATAATTACATTAATACTGCCCAGTGTTTAAATGCCATGTGAGTTTTCACATAACGGTATCATTGTCGAAAGAATGATATTGCTATGCTACCCCGCGGATAATCGCACGAGTGACTTAAGTGTTTACAGACCGACCGAAGTAGCCAAACAGCTGACCAGTCAGGAGGCTAAACTTACTCCTTATCCACAAAGCCAATCACAAATGCTGTCCCAGGTGTTGTCAAACAAAGAAATGATTATGGGTTAGTCAACAACGTGGCCCGATTATGCAGTCATACATCAACCATTACTTCCATTCCTTTGTCTACCTGTTCTCTCCACTCCCATCCCCATTTTACTTGAAATATACTGCACATCTTGCACTGTGCGTTTCTCTTTCTCTCAGGTGGACAATATGATGTGGAATTATACCATAAGTACTCGGGTGTCTTGGCTTGACACTGGGCTCTTAGGTGAATTTTTTTTATTTGGAAGGGCCTGGAGTGGGTTCATCGAGGGGTAAATTATAGAGAAAAAATTTCGTTTCACAGCAGAGGCAGGTTCTTACCCTCTTAGGCAGAGACCACATGATCTCAGTTTTCAATGTTTCTTCATCAGGTGCAAAAAAAGAACGCTGATCAGTAGTTCGAAACCTAATTATATGTGAACTCTTTTCTTAAAAAAAAAAAAAAAATCATCAAGTGTTCATAACTTCAACTACTTTTATTTATTAATATTTTTTTGTCTACTGGTATTACTCACCAACACAGTCATCTTGTTTGTTCTCTGACTGGCATCTCAAACAGGCATCTGAAACATAATTGTCATAATCTTAATGTGACAATCCTTGCTAACACTTTCGAGGAAGTAAAAATATAAAAATGTCTTGAATGTGGTCAGTTAATGCTACTGTGAACAAACATGTGTCAGCTCATACGATCAATGGATTTGCGGACAAAATTGGTAACAATGTGATAGATGTGTTATTATTGTACCAAAATGTGTTATTATTGTACCAAGATGTGTTATTATTGTACTGACATTAAACTGAGAAAAGATTGTGTGGTTCAGTCCAAATCTTGATTTACATGTAAAAGATTCTGACTGCTTGGTCTGAAGTAATTCTGTAGCCAGGCATGATGGAACTTGCAATTTAATTCAGTCTAGCCAACTAGTAAAAGTGGTGTCAACTTTAAAATCATAAACAATAAAACAGCCTACAACATTATAATCACATCCTTTTCTTGATATTGGCTATGGAGCAAAGATTGCCACACATCTGGTTTTGAGACATTCTCACCCTTTCTCACCCTTTTGAAATTTATATCTCTCATTGATCTTTTTTTCTTCTTCTATCTTTTCTTTCTGGCTTTTTCTGCCTTGGTTCAAAATGTATAAAATGTGCTTTTAATTCCCAGGACTTCAGTTGTTCTTCCACAATCATCATCCAAATATCTCTAGAAATAGTTACAATTCCCGAATGAGTATGTCACCAATTTTAGTCTCAAGAGCTAATGATCCTTGACTGGGAAATGCCACGGCAAAGACTAGAATTCATGACTGGGAGGGGTACTGAGTGCATCATTCATGGGCAGAATTCTTAGGTTAAATTTGAGAGAGAGCCTTGCAAGGTTTCACTGGAATACAGTGCAGATCTGTAGCCTCAGTTTTGTTTAAAAAAGAAAAAAAAAAAAAAGAAGAAGAAAACAAGGGAAGTAGAAAAAAACACTAAATGAGCCATTTTGACCGTCAGTGAAATTACTTCCCTTTGCCCAGTACAAGAGGTATAACACAAGCATTGTAAAGAAGGAAAATATCACGTTTTCGCTTGTTATGTGAAATATAATTAAAGAAAATTCAGAAAAATTCACCATGTGGTGAACATGTTTTTTCTATTGTGATAATTTTTTCATAATTTGTTGCACCACATGTTTCCAGTAGCAAGAGAAAAAGTGATTTTGTCCTTCTTTGCAATGCCTGTCCTACACCTCTTGTACTTGGCAAAGGGAAGTAACCTAGCTGGCAAAAAAAAAAATGGCTCATTATTCATGCAACTCTTGTTTGATTCTGAAGATAACGATAAACTGATGACCCTAAACTCCACAGAAGTTTAAAAATACAGGCATAGGTTACAGATAATAGGTCTTAGATTCCAAATCCAGCCCAACCTAGGCGATCGCCTAAGCACAACGTAACGCCGGTCGTAAATTTTGGTTTGAAATTTGTGTTCACTCTCCGGTCCACTTTTTCCGAGCTTTCTCTTCCAAACGACCTTCTCTAACAGCATTACTAACCTAGTTTCCCGTTGACCCAGTTTTGGTTCAATGCCTCGGAAACCGAGATTCTCCGACAGATTTTGGCAATGACCGTCTATATATCCTGATATGAACAGTATAGACAGAATGTAGGCTACCCTGGCTGTTCACAATGACAAAAACAGAATGATACTATTATTTATTGGCGGCCCTTATATTAAACACATGCATTTCGAGGCTGTGCACCCTTCACGGATTTAATCAATAAGTCTAGGCTTTGAACATCACCATCTCTTGCAGTCTCTGTGTAGAGCATACTCCGGGGACCAACGCTGATAAACTAGGTCTGGAGACAGTTTTATCATTTTATTTCATAAATAGCAATCCTTTTCACGACATTGCAAAACATTTCTCTCAGATCTGAAGTCTATTCTTTACCATCTTTTTATTTTTACTTGCTCTCCACAGGACTTGTTTCGTGCTGTCCGTTACCTGGCATTTTCAGAGCATGCAAATGAAAGCCACATCCCACCTATAAACACATCTACCTGAAACTTTCACAGTGATCTTTATTATAAGCTTTTTTTTTTCTGGTCATGAAAATCAACCGTGACATGTAAAGTAGCCTATAAACTTTTATTTAAATCACCGGCTCGTATACCGGTAAATGCCATGACACACTCAAGATGACACTGGTGGCGAACACCACTGAACACAATGGAGTTGTACTTTTAAATTTTGCTTTTCAACAAATGCAAAAACAAATGGCAAAATTGAGGTCATAGTACGAGCGTTTTGTAAAGCACTTGAGTCCAGTCTGACGTTGATAAGCAATGACAGCGCTTCCTGTGGGACAAACCGTACAACTGGCTGCCTGAAGTTTTGTGTCAAGTTTTAAAGTGCAACATGATATTTCAACCTTGCATTGAACAGTGACAAAATGAAGGAAATATTTGATCAGATGTAATTTTATTTTATATGTGCTGTTTACGCCAATAAGGGATGTCAAGTCGCTATAGTCTGCTTATAGATTATTCAAATAAAATTGTAGCATGCCCGCCAAATCTGTTTCGGGCAAGTCCAGGCGTTTAAGTGCCATATTGGAATCCAAATATGATCATTTTGGTATATTTTTTAAACTGTAAAACATAATCCTTGCCGTAAGCACATTTATTAAAATTAAAGGGCAATAAGAGCTAACAAGAACATCAATAACCACAAAAACACACACACAATAAATACACGAATGGTCAAAGAGATCTAGTGGAAATAAGTGGAAATAAAAACTCGTATTATCTCCTGTCCTCACGCCGAGAAACGAAAGTAGACCATTTCGGATACATTTAAAAAAAAACAAAAATTGCAAAATATGCAGCGTGCTACATATTGTACAAGAAAATAAATAGATAAAAGTTTAATTAAAAAAACAAACAAACTACATTATGGATATTGAAAGCAGTTTATACGAATGAATGCAAATGCAAGGTCTGAAAAAGCGTGAAATCAAAACAAACATAAAAAAAAAAAAAAGGAAGGAAGGACAGCAAACTGAATGAGAAAAAAAGAACAGCTTACTCAGTGAGTAGATGATATGCCGTCTAGTCAGAGTTACCTTGCCTGACTAACAACCAGGGGTAATCCTCACTTATCAAAGGTGTCTCATGTTATGGGGCGTGATCGCACAACTGGCTAAAGAAATTATCCACTGAGAATAATTAACCGTGCCGGCCCACTCATCTTGACTGCATCATTAACATAATTATATATATGTAACTGCTAACATTTATGTCACCCACACTCACCACTTACCGCCTTAGCTAGTGGAAATCAACCTTTTAAGCAATTGATAATGGCTTCAATTTGATCATTATTTACGTGTTATCCACGTAGCAATACAGCCTCATAATAATCAGACACTGCAATTCTTTGCGAGTGCCGTTTCCGCTTCGTTGTTTACTTTGCTGTATTGGACCATCATTTCACGGACAGAGGATACAGTACTGAGAAATAAAAATGGATCTTTGGCAGCAAATGGGGCAATATCCAATAGAAAGTTGCATTAGTTCACGCCCACCGAAAAATCGGAGCCTTGACAGATTTAATATTGTGTTTCAATAGTATGAAAGCAGATCCCGTGTTCTGGCTCATCGCTTAAGCGCGTCCTAGAGGTGATTTGTTTATTATTAAAGTTAGGTTATTTTAACCTTTTCCATCGTATTCAGCATGTTCAAATAAGAGAAAAACAGTTTAAAAAAAGTTGATTTTTTCATACGGTTGCCATGGCAGCACCGCCATCTTGGATTTTGGCGTCCCTAAATTGACAGATTTTAAAATCTATCTCCTCCGCCGGATTTCAACGAAACGTGGTGAATACATTGTTTGATATAATATCGAAAACGTTACATATCTTTATTACGTTCCATGCAATACAAAATTTTCTATAAATTTTTGAAAATACCATATAGCGAAAATTCAAATTTCGGCATTTTTTCAAACTAAAAACCCGATTTTCTCTAAGACTTACCGATCGAATTTAACGCGCATATGCAACTTTCTAGGTTTTGTGGTGACAATGATGCACAGCAAATTTGGTTTGAATCGGTATGGAAACAAAAAAAGATAGCAAAAAACTATTTTAAAAAAAAACGGATTTTGAGAAAAAAAGCATTTCAAGTTGTTTTTTTTTTCCCAGCTAAAATTTGACATGAAGAGTTTTATCTTCAGCTTTCAGGCTCAGAATACCCTTTTTTTTACATACCAGCTCTCCTATCATGACTTCTGGGTCTCTAGTTGCCGTTGTTTAGCTCTCTGGGCGTATCGTTTATCGAATTTTGCTCCCAACCCCCATCTTTATAAGAGCCACTTTCGGGTTCTTGAGGGCTTCTGTGTGCCCCCATATCATTGTTCAGTGCAAACCAAGAGTGTTTTGACCTTTACTATAACTTATAGTCGACAACTGAGCTATTAGTAGCAGAAAGAAAGCAGAATCAAGCTATTTATGGGACGGGGAAAGTCATTTTAGAACACTTCCATTGATAATTTGCATGATCAGCAGTTTCTCTCGCCTCACAATGGTCATCCAGTGTCCATCCCTGCCACTGGAACTCGTGATATTGCTAGGAGAGGGGATATTCAAGTGCTTGTTGCACCTTTTGCCTAATCAAATCGCGATGATCTACGGCCTCATAATAGTAGCCAGGTGGAGCCAAATCCTGATTGACAATACGGTAGGTCTACCGTTGAATGACCATTGGTCAAACACATTAGAATGGACTTAACAACTTTTTGATACCATTTTTACACGCAGAAAAGGCAGTACTTTTAAGAGAAAACAAAAGCTCAAAATCGCATTTTTTGGGCAAAATCCACATTTCAGGACGCGCCCCCCCACCCCACCCCCTTACGTGTGTGTGTGTGTGTGTATATATATATGTGTGTGTGTGTGTGAGAGAGAGAGAGAGAGAGAGAGAGACAGACAGACAGATTCCATTTCCCGCTCCCTCCCTCCCCAACAATCTGTTCAAAAAGCTCAGAGAAATTTAGCCAAAGGTCGAGTTTATAACTCCTTTTTTTCCTCTGTCCCAGTCCTTCACAATCTCAATGTGTTTACAATACTCCATTACATGTATATTAAGAAAATGTGTCATCATGAAGAGGGTACAAAAAAAAAAAAAAATCAGTAGCCAGAAAAATGATGTTCCAAAACTGAATAACTTTCTCCACAAATAATCTCCTACATGCCATATAGGTCCAGTGTTGAGTTTGAATTAAATTTCAGATAAGATAATTTTACAAAAAATAAACATTTACGGTGGTTCTATTAACAAAGACTGACCCTGACAATGAGGAGATCGTTTGATAAATTGCTCTCCCAAAGATGCACAATTTCTGAATTGTCCAATGTCATAATCTTTTGTGATCTAGAAAACAAACAAATATGCAGACAAACACTTGAAGAAAGGGGAGCAAAGAGAAAAGAAAAAGCCAAGAATATAAGCTTAAGTGTAATCTTTTGTGTCGTTCTGCACGAAGTGTGAAAGAATGAGCGAGATTCTAATTAAGAAGTCTATAAATTTATATATCACGTAGACAAAGAGAGCAGGACATTGTCCAGATATTACATTGAGCTAATAGAAAATAAAATCAACAATTAGGATGATTTTCATTCAGATGGGACAATATCTGGTCAGTATTGGTATGTACTGCTTTTAACTCACTAATATTACAAGGACGTCGAATTCAGAGGTTTGTTGTTCTGGTGTTTTTATTTTTTATAGTCGTCAATGAAAGCAGAAAAAATGTGCTTGGATCTGTCAAAGATAAGAATCTGTACTCAGAAAATGAAATGTAACGAAATATAAATTCTAGATCCCCCCCTCTTTTTTTTTTTTTTTTCAAAGAATAACCGGTCAATCATGGACTATTTTACAGTACATTTGAATGCACGATGCTGGATATCTTTATGTACACGGTGTACCTTTACTGAATTCTGTGTTGCCTCATTTCATTTATAGTGGTGTCAGGAAAAACTGCTGAGGGGGGAGGGAAGATAAACGCACAGAGAGAAATGTACTTAACATTTAAACAAACGAATAGAAACAGTTAGTACATGAAATAAATTAAAACTTAAGCAAAACGAACACAAACCGTTACTACATGTTCATACGTTCACACTTACCCCGGCAGGAGAATTCACTAGTACAGTCACCTATCCAAGCAGAAAGTAGGTTACAGTGCCTACTGTTCGACTCGCAAAAAAACTTCCGCTGAATTGTTCTGGGGGCACCCAGGAGGAACGGCAATAAAATCCGATTCTCAAGTATCGAATACGTTCTTTGCCAGCCTATGGCATCTTTAAAAATAAACTGTTTCCATGGTAATATTACTGGACGTTGTTGTAGATCTTCACAATTTAGAGATAAATCAACTGTAACGATTTCATTATATCCCCCCTTATCAACAGTTTAAATTTTTACCATTTCTCCGTGTAAAGTCTTTATGACTCTTTATCTTTCAAATTCAATGTTCTCATATTTACATGTTTATCTGTCATGTGTGCCACACTAGACTGTAGAGGGTTAATAAATAATTAGAACTGGGTCACCCGATTCTCGTTATATCAAAAGAAAGCGAGAGGTGAATTATGATACCATTTCGTCATTGGTCAGTCCCGTCCACAGTCAGTCTCTACATGAGCAATGTATCGCTCAATGAGTTAAAAAATAACAGGGGGAAAAAATATAATGATCACATCTTCTCTTGCACTTTGAATTAGCTTTTATGCCGACAATGAGGCAGATACAACATTTACTACGTAAGCACAGTCAGAGCTTTGTAAAATAGCGGAGAAAGTAATAAGGTTTATTTTACTATTTGTTATTACCCTTTAAGATCTGCCTTCCAGCTTTTTCTTTTTTTCAGTTAAGGTTATTGGTTCAAAAGGAGCTTCTAATTAGTAGAGCTTGAACACCAAGAAAATGGCTTAAAGGGTCATGTCTTTAAGCTAGTTTCTAGTGTGTGGTTTGTAGGGTAGGAATGGGGAAAGGGGATGGGGGTGTAGAGGGAGGGGACAACTCCACAGGTTATGGTTTTTATAAGCTTTTCAAACTCCTGTAGTGGTGGTTATCTCAGCTGTCCACAACCGTGGTCAAAAATAACATAACACTATTGTGATATGTGATCACAATGGTAATATTCTTTTTAACTCCATAGGTTGTTGTTGATCGTGGGTTTTGTATCCGCCCTAGCTGTCTGCGAGGCTGAAGGAGCACGGTCTATGGCTGCAGAGACGATAGAGAGAATGTCCGTCTCTGGCGCCAAAGTGACATCTATGGGTGGTCCCTGGTAAGAGCAGCATTGGGGGACTCAGTGGCTCAATGGGTAAGGCGTCTGCTTATGGAGCGGTCGGGATCGACTCGCGGGTTCTGCATCAGGAGATGACAGGACACGAAGATCGAAAACCCGCATTTTTTCAGTTACTCAACGGTCCCCTGGCTTCCTGTGGGTAGGGAAGCCCGACGTCTAGCCTTCTCGGATAAGGGCGAATATATTT